>CAJVGK010000064.1:0-104897 GCA_910950805.1 Acrocephalus scirpaceus scirpaceus
ACCCTAACCCTAACCCTAACCCTAACCCTAACCCTAACCCTAACCCTAACCCTAACCCTAACCCTAACCCTAACCCTAACCCTAACCCTAACCCTAACCCTAACCCTAACCCTAACCCTAACCCTAACCCTAACCCTAACCCTAACCCTAACCCTAACCCTAACCCTAACCCTAACCCTAACCCTAACCCTAACCCTAACCCTAACCCTAACCCTAACCCTAACCCTAACCCTAACCCTAACCCTAACCCTAACCCTAACCCTAACCCTAACCCTAACCCTAACCCTAACCCTAACCCTAACCCTAACCCTAACCCTAACCCTAACCCTAACCCTAACCCTAACCCTAACCCTAACCCTAACCCTAACCCTAACCCTAACCCTAACCCTAACCCTAACCCTAACCCTAACCCTAACCCTAACCCTAACCCTAACCCTAACCCTAACCCTAACCCTAACCCTAACCCTAACCCTAACCCTAACCCTAACCCTAACCCTAACCCTAACCCTAACCCTAACCCTAACCCTAACCCTAACCCTAACCCTAACCCTAACCCTAACCCTAACCCTAACCCTAACCCTAACCCTAACCCTAACCCTAACCCTAACCCTAACCCTAACCCTAACCCTAACCCTAACCCTAACCCTAACCCTAACCCTAACCCTAACCCTAACCCTAACCCTAACCCTAACCCTAACCCTAACCCTAACCCTAACCCTAACCCTAACCCTAACCCTAACCCTAACCCTAACCCTAACCCTAACCCTAACCCTAACCCTAACCCTAACCCTAACCCTAACCCTAACCCTAACCCTAACCCTAACCCTAACCCTAACCCTAACCCTAACCCTAACCCTAACCCTAACCCTAACCCTAACCCTAACCCTAACCCTAACCCTAACCCTAACCCTAACCCTAACCCTAACCCTAACCCTAACCCTAACCCTAACCCTAACCCTAACCCTAACCCTAACCCTAACCCTAACCCTAACCCTAACCCTAACCCTAACCCTAACCCTAACCCTAACCCTAACCCTAACCCTAACCCTAACCCTAACCCTAACCCTAACCCTAACCCTAACCCTAACCCTAACCCTAACCCTAACCCTAACCCTAACCCTAACCCTAACCCTAACCCTAACCCTAACCCTAACCCTAACCCTAACCCTAACCCTAACCCTAACCCTAACCCTAACCCTAACCCTAACCCTAACCCTAACCCTAACCCTAACCCTAACCCTAACCCTAACCCTAACCCTAACCCTACCCTAACCCTAACCCTAACCCTAACCCTAACCCTAACCCTAACCCTAACCCTAACCCTAACCCTAACCCTAACCCTAACCCTAACCCTAACCCTAACCCTAACCCTAACCCTAACCCTAACCCTAACCCTAACCCTAACCCTAACCCTAACCCTAACCCTAACCCTAACCCTAACCCTAACCCTAACCCTAACCCTAACCCTAACCCTAACCCTAACCCTAACCCTAACCCTAACCCTAACCCTAACCCTAACCCTAACCCTAACCCTAACCCTAACCCTAACCCTAACCCTAACCTTAACCCTTAACCCTTAACCCTAACCCTTAACCCTAACCCTTAACCCTTAACCCTAACCCTTAACCCTTAACCCTTAACCCTTAACCCTTAACCCTTAACCCTTAACCCTTAACCCTTAACCCTAACCCTTAACCCTAACCCTAACCCCTTAACCCTAACCCCTTAACCCTAACCCCTTAACCCTAACCCTAACCCCTTAACCCTAACCCCCTAACCCTAACCCCCTAACCCCCTACCCCTAACCCTAACCCCCTAACCCTAACCCTAACCCCCTAACCCTAACCCCCTAACCCTAACCCTAACCCCTAACCCTAACCCCCTAACCCCAACCCCCTAACCCCCTAACCCCCTAACCCCCTAACCCCCTAACCCAAATTCCACAAAAATCCCCCAAAATACAACAAAAACACAGAAAAAACCCTCAAAAAAACCCACAAAAACCTTTAAAAACCCCAAAATTCCACAAAAATCCCCCAAAATACAACAAAAACACAGAAAAAACCCTCAAAAAAACCTCCAAAACCTCTAAAAACCCCAAAATTCCACAAAAATCCCCCAAAAAACAACAAAAACACAGAAAAAAACCCCCAAAACCCCCCAAAAACCTCTAAAAACCCAAAATTCCACAAAAATCCCCCAAAAAACCACAAAAACACAGAAAAAACCCTCAAAAAACCCCCCAAAAACCTCTAAAAACCCCAAAAAACCACAAAAACACAGAAAAAAACCTCAAAAAACCCCCCAAAAACCTCTAAGAACCCCAAAATTCCACAAAAATCCCCCAAAAAACAACAAAAACACAGAAAAAAACCTCAAAAAACCCCCCAAAAATCTCTAAAAACCCCAAAATTCCACAAAAACCCCCCAAAAAACCACAAAAACACAGAAAAAACCCTCAAAAAACCCCCCCAAAAACCTCTAAAAACCCCAAAATTCCACAAAAATCCCCCAAAAAACCACAAAAACACAGAAAAAAACCCTCAAAAAAACCCACAAAAACCTCTAAAAACCCCAAAATTCCACAAAAATCCCCCAAAAAAACCACAAAAACACAGAAAAAAAACCTCAAAAAACCCCCCAAAAAACTCTAAAAAACCTCAAAATTCCTTAAAAACCCCCCAAAAAACCCCAAAAATCCCCCAAAAAACCCCAAAATGCCCAAAATTCCCTAAAAAACCCCAAAAAACTCCTCAAAAAAATCTCCCCAAAGACCCCAAAACCCCCAAATGCTTGAAAACTGACCAATCAGGGCTTGGGGGGGGGGTGCTGCTTTAAAACTGACCAATCAGGGCCTCGGGGTGGGGCTTGAAAACGGACCAATCAGGGCCTCAGGTTGGGGCTTGAAAACGGACCAATCAGGGCCTCAGGTTTGGGACTTGAAAACCGACCAATCAGGGCCTCAGGTTGGTGCTTGAAAACGGACCAATCAGAGCCTCAGGTTGGGGCTTGAAAACGGACCAATCAGGGCCTCAGGTTGGGGCTTGAAAACGGACCAATCAGGGCCTCAGGTTGGGGCTTGAAAACGGACCAATCAGGGCCTCAGGTTGGGGCTTCAAAACGGACCAATCAGGGCCTCAGGTTGGTGCTTGAAAACTGACCAATCAGGACCTCGGGCTGGGTCTTGAAAACTGACCAATCAGGACCTCGGGGTGGGGCTTGAAAACGGACCAATCAGGGCCTCGGGGTGGGGCTTGAAAACGGACCAATCAGGGCCTCGGGGTGGGGCTTGGAAACTGACCAATCAGGGCCTCGGGGTGGGGCTTGGAAACTGACCAATCAGGACCTCGGGGTGGGGCTTGGAAACTGACCAATCAGGGCCTCGGGGTGGGGCTTGAAAACTGACCAATCAACAGCAGGGGGTGTGGTATTGCACTGCATTGCAGTACTGAAATATCAACGGCAGGGGGCGCAATACTGGCAAATCAATGCAGTGCAGTACTCGTGAATGGACAGCAGGGGGTGCTGTAGTGGTGACTCAATGGTAGTGCAGTACTCGTGCATGGTCGGCAGGGGGCGCATGGTGAATTGTATGTATATACAGTGTATATACACACTCTAGATGGTGTATATGGTTAGACATGAATGCACTATATATACACGCCGGTATTCACTATGATTATATATGGTGTGTATATATATATGGTGTATGTATATGTATGCACCACATCTGGTGTATATATGTATGTGTGTGTGTGTATATATATCTATGTATGCCATATACAGTGTTTGTGTGTATATCTATGTATATATTTGTATATACGTATATATATATATACACACGTATGTACACACCATAAATGGTGTATATATATATATATAGTGTGTATATCGTGTCTATACATATGGTGTATGTGTATGTGTATATATAGTGTACATGTATATAGGGTGTCGATATATGTATATGCTGTGATACTATATATATATACTCGACATGTATATATGTATACACCCATATATGGTATGTGTGTATAAATATGTATATATAAGTGTATATATATGTGTATATATACACCATGTATGGTGTGTATGTATATGCACACATACATATATACACATACATATATACATACGTGTGTGTGTATATAGGTATATGGATACATATAGATGTATGTGTGTATATATATACATATATATGTATACACCATATGTGCTGTGTGTAAATGTGTATACATAGTGTACATATATGTAGGGTGTCTATATATGTATATGCTGTGATACTATTTATATGCTCGACATATATATACATAGAAATATAGAGAGATATATATGTGTACGCATATATATATACTATGTATCTTCTGGCTGTGTCGTATATAGTGTATATATGTATGGTGTATATATATACTATAGTATATATGTGTATGTATACTCTAGTGTATATCTACATGTACACTATATATATATACTGCTATATATACATATATATACTAATGTATATACAATGCTATATAGTATCTCTATATTATACATATTGTACATATATATGTGTATATGGATATATATATTGTGTATGTATATAGTCTGTATATGTGTACTATGTATACATATGTACAGTATATATATACCATATATATGTACATGTATATATATGTAGAGTATAAATATATATTGTATATATTGTATATGTGTATACTATACTGTGATATAAATAAAAACAGTAGTATCATAGTATATACACTATATAGACCCTTCCACATGCTCTGTATACCCTGGGTATACATACACTATACACACTATGCACAGTGTATAAAAAAGAACGTGACAAAAAATCCCCTTCCCAAACCCTGTGAAATAAATGCCCCGAAAGACGCCCAACCACAACGAAAAGAACCCTGGCACCAGCCAAATTCAAACCAAAGAAGCCTTTATTTCAAGCTATATTTCAATTTTTTTAATATTTATTTTTTTCATAGTTATCATTTATCTTTCTCTTCATATCCATATATACAATAATGTATGCAAAATGATATATATATTTATATCCTTGATATTATTTTTCATGTTTTATATTTCTTCTTTTAAGTACATTAATTAATATATTTTCGTATTTATTTTTAAAATTCATGTTTTTTGGTTTATATTTGAAATGATATTTTAAACTATATTAATTCATTAACCTAACACACCAGAGCCACAATTAATCAGAATAAAATTAGCCTGGGTTTTCTAAGCAGGAAATATTTAATTTTTATTAAAATAATATTGATATATTTTCTCATTCTGTGCTCATTTGGGTGGGGTTTTTTGGTTTTTTTGGGGGATATTTTGTTAATAAACAATTAGATTTGAAGTGTTACAAAAGAAAAAGTCTACTTTGTTTTATTGCTAACTCTAAAATACACCTCGACATCAAGTTACTGCTGGTAATTCTGTAAATGGGTGGAATGAGAACTGTTAGCATGTAAAAAGGAAAAAAATGGCACCACACAGTGTTTACAGCTTTCTCCATTCAGGTTTTTTAATTTAGCAGAAAATAGAGGTTTTGCTAACTGCACTCCCACTTGCATCCAGACATCCAGTGGACATGGACATCATTTCTCAGCTTCTTTCTTGCCAACAGCCAAACTTCCACATACTCAGGGTAAGAAAGAGTAAGGGAAAAAAGGAACAAAGAAAACATGAAAAAATAAATTTAAAATAAAATTAAAAAGAAGTTATAATTTTAAAATAAAATTTAAAAGTAATAAAAATACAATAATAAAAGAAATAAAATCAAATTTAAAAATTAAAAATAAAAAATTAAATAAATAAAACAATAAAAATACAAAATAAAAAATAACGTGAAATAGTAAAATTAAATAATATTAAAAAATAAAGATACATTAAAAAAAAAGTCCTATAAGAAAAAAATTAAAATAAAAATAAAATTAGAGGAAATTAAAAATAAAACCTGTTTGAAAATACAAAACAAAAAATAAAATAACATGTAAATATAAAGCACAATAAAATAAAAGCATGCAAAAGCAAGCAAATGCAAAACTAAAAAAAGAAAAAATATAAAGTGCATAAATACAAAATTAAATAAATGCAACTCTCCCCTCATGCCACTGCCTAACACAGCTCTGAGAGTATCCTCAATTATGCAGGGATAGGGAAAACAAACTCAGTGCCTCACAGAAAACAAGGTTTTCCAGACAATGCCCAGTTGTGCTTGGAAACAGATTCTATTTTAGCAGGAATCTCACTTCAAATGAACATCCAAATGTGCCAAGGCAGGAAAGAACCACCCCATTTTGTCCAAGGAACAGCAATTAGGCCAGGATTGAAGTTGCAATGGGATTTATGTCATTTAAAATGCAGTGAATTTCACTTTACAAAGAGATGAATTATGGCAATTAAACACTAAGCAAGTTCTCCTGGGAATTTACAGAATTCTGTGGATATGGTGAACAATTCCTGATTTACCAACATTCACTTGGTAAATTTCCTTAGAAATGTGCCCTAAGATGTACAAAAATTGCAATTGGGATGGAAAATTGGGAAAAGTAAATATTCCCTAACTAAAATCAGAGAGAAGGAAAAACATCAAATAACAGGAATAAATAACATCTAAATCCCAGCTTGCCTGGAAAACAAGCTCAGGAATTTCTAACATTGAAAACTTTTGGAACAGTCAGGAAATTGGTGAAATCCATGGAATGATGATTTAAAATCTGCTTCCTCTGCTCTGATTTTAAGTCGGAATGAAACATGTCAAGTTACTCCTATCCAAGAATTATCTGTATTTTGTGGGAGCAACAACCAAAAGAAACTCCAATCTTACTTGTATCCACAAATTTATTCCATCGGCATCAGTGAGAAAGTTAGGAAAAAGTCAGAGCGCTGCAGAATAATTTAAAAGCTCCAGACATCTCATCTCAATGTACATATATCATTTACAGTCCAAGTACACGCAGCATTACAAATTTCAAGTCCCCACCACTTGTCCTATTACCCCTACACCCAGCTGTGCAGCAGGGCAGAGCAGTCCAGGACAAACACACACCAACACCAGTAACACAGGACACAACAAACAAGGGGACACAACAGGGACAGAAAACTCTCAGCAAGAAGAATGACTGTGATGATCAAGAGAACTCAGAATGAGATGACCAAGATGAGATCAATGCTGAGCTGGCCAGGCTCAGAGAACTCTGCAGGAACAAAATGCTAACAGGATGAATTATTCCAAGAACCACAAAGATGGATGCCTGAGAATGCTGTGGTCAGAATCACCTACCTATCTCTGCACTCTTACAAGACCTAACCCGCCATAATGGATCAGGGTGGGGCACAGCTGTGGATACAACTGAGAAGACCTGGATGCTTTGAAGAGAGATGTGATTGCGATGCCTGTCCAAGATCAGAAATGCTCAGACTGATGCCAGGGATTCCAAGAGGCCCCTTGAGGGCTGAGGAAAAAGACAAGACACACAAAAGAAACAAAAGGCACAACAGACAAGTGAGACAACACGCACCAGGACTGCTCTGCCATGCACACCACAGCATTGTGATCAAAAATGAGATTTCCACTTTACCTGCCTAAGGGGAAACATCTTGGACATCCCTGACTCAAAAACCCTTCCCACTGACTCCTGATCCTGCACCCCACTTTCATCCTCTCACAGCCCTCCACTTATTGCTGGGAGGGCCAGGGATGAGAATCCAGTCTGGTGCAAAGGAAGGTCGCTCTCCCTCTGGGAATTTCCTGCTGTCACGGGGCTGTTGTCTCACGAGGGAGGAGAATCGGCTCTGTCGTCCCCTTGGTGAGGGCAGTTTGGCCTCATGTGGGTGGGACTGCCCTAAACACACAGGAATGGATGCTTAGAGTTGCAGCAGAAAGTGAGGCTGCAGCAACAGCAACTGCTTCTGTCCACCCATCACTGCTCACCTTGCTGACTTCACCTTGACTGCTGATATCCAGATTTACTTCCTAAAAAATAAAGAGAAAGAACAGAGCTGTAACAGAGCCACCATTTACACTTCGACAAACAGAAACAGTGACTGACCTGCTCAGGGGAACTCCCTCCTCACCCAGCAGGGGGAGCTCTGCCATGGATTAATATGCATCTGCATCTGAAAGTAAGTTAGAACAAAAGTCAGAGTGCTGCAGGATAAACTGACAGTTCCAGACAGCTCGTGCCAATCTACAGATACCATCTACACCCTACATTACAAATTTCAAGTCCCCACCACTTGTCCTATTACCCCTACACCCAGCTGTACAGCAAGGCAGAGCAGTCCAGGACAAACACACACCAACACCAGTAACACAGGACACAACAAACAAGGGGACACAACAGGGACAGAAAACTCTCAGCAAGAAGAGTGACCATGATGACCAAGAGAACTCAGAATGAGATGACCAAGATGAGACCAATGCTGAGCTGGCCAGGCTCAGAGAACTCTGCAGAAACAAAATGATGAACAGGATGAATTTATTCCAAGAACCACAAAGATGGATGCCTGAGAATGCTGTGGTCAGAATCCCCTATCTATCTCTGCACTCTTACAAGACCTAACCCGCCATAATGGATCAGAGCAGGCACAGCTGTCAATACAGCTGGGAAGAAGACCTGGAAAGAAATTGGACTGGATGCTTTGAAGAGAGATGGGATTGTGATGCCTGTCCAAGATCAGAAATGCTCAGACTGATGCCAGGGATTCCAAGAGGCCCCTTGAGGGCTAAGGTAAAAGACAAGACACACAAAAGACACAGAAGGCACAACAGACAAGTGACACAACTTGCATCAGGACTGCTCTGCCATGCACACTACAGCACTGTGATCAAAAATGAGACTTCTCCATTATGCAGTCCAAGGGATCACATCTTGGACATCCCCATCTCCAAACCTGACTCAAAAATCCCTCCCACTGACTCCTGACCCTGCACCTCACTTTTCATCCCCCCAGTAGCCGCCCACTTATCTTTGGGATGGTAAAGGATGAGAATCCTCTTCAGGTGTGCAGGAAGGTCCGCCCATCCTCTGGGAATTCCCTGCTGTCACTGGGCTGTTGTCTCTCAGTCAGCTAAAAGAAAGAAAAGCAAACATGAATGCCTGAGCTTAGCAGCACATCACCCAAACCCCCACAACTCTGCTACTCACCCTCTCCCAGGAATGCCCTCGGCCCGCACGCCTCGGCCGCGCTCGGAGGCTGAGGCTGATGGCGCAGGGTGTGCCTGGGTAAAGAGGAGACAAGGTGATGGGGGCACTGCTGAAACCTGAGGGGACCCTCGCTCCTCCTCCCTACCTTCACAACTCACCCTCAAACTCCTCAGGCATCACCAAAGTGTACCTGGAGGGCACCTTCAAATGGAGAGGCCAAGGCTTCATCACAGACTCCTGTCATGTTCCTGGAGGGCAGGGGAGGAGAATTGGCTCTGTTGTCCCCTTGGTGAGGGATGTTCGGCCTCATGTGGGTGGGACTGCCCTAAACACACAGGAATGGATGCTTAGAGTTGCACCAGAAAGTGAGACTGCAACAACAGCAACTGCTTCTGTCCACCCATCACTGCTCACCTTGCTGACTTCACCTTGACTCTGATATCCAGCTTTAATTCCTACAAATAAAGGACAAAGAACAGAGCTGTAACGAGCCACCATTTACACTTCTACAAACAGAAACAGTGACTGACCTGCTCAGGGGAACCTCCTCCTCACCCAGCAGGGGACGCTCTGCCATGGATTTAAATCCATCTGCATCTGAAAGAAAGTTACAACAAAAGTCAGAGTGCTGCAGGATCAACTGACAGCTCCAGACATCTTGTATCAATCTACATAAACCATCTACACCCCACATTACAAATCTCAAGTCCCCACCACTTGCCCTATTACCCCTACACCCAGCTGTACAGCAGGGCAGAGCAGTACAGGCCAAACACACACCAACACCAGTGACACGGGACACAACAAACAAGGGGACACAACAGGGACAGAAAACTCTCAGCAAGAAGAATGACTGCAAGGACCAAGAGAACTCAGAATGAGATGACCAAGATGAGACGAATGCTGAGCTGGCCAGGCTCAGAGAACTCTGCAGGAACAAGATGATGACAAGATGACTTTTATTCCAAGAACCACTGAGATGGATGCCTGAGAATGCTGTGGTCAGAATCCCCTACCTATCTCTGCACTCTTACAAGACCTAACCTGCCATAATGGATCAGGGCAGGGCACGGCTGTGGATACAGCTGGGAACAAGACCTGGATGCTTTGAAGAGAGATGTGATTGTGATGCCTGTCCAAGATCAGAAATGCTCAGCGATTGATGCCAGCGATTCCAAGAGGCCCCTTGAGGGCTAAGGCAAAAGACAAGACACACAAAAGACACAGAAGGCACAACAGACAAGTGAAAAAACACTCACCAGGACTGCTCTGCCATGCACACCACAGCATTATGATCAAAAATGAGACTTTTCCATTATGTAGTCCAAGGGATCACATCTTGGACATCCCTGTCTCCAACCCTGACTCAAAAATCCCTCCCACTGACTCCTGGCCCTGCACCCCACTTTGATCCCTCTGTAGCCCCCCACTTATCTTTGGGATGGTCCAGGATCAGAATCCATGTCGGGTGCAAAAGAAGGTCACTCTCCTCTGGGAATTCCCTGCTGTCACTGGGCTGTTGTCTCTCAGTCAGCTGCAAGAAAGAAAACCAAACATCAAAGCCCGATTTTAGCAGGACATAACCCAAACCCCCACAACTCTGCTACTCACCCTCTCCTAGGAATGCCCGGGTCCTTGGGCCGCACACACTTGGAGGGTGACACTTGCAGAGCCGAAGCCTTCACGGAGCTGTTGGCACTGAGCACACACGGCCTCCCTAAGGGGGTGTGAGCATCCCTGGTTGCAGCAGGACAGGGATCCCAGGGTGGGCATCCCCCACTTGTCCCCAACCCTCCAGACTCTGCTCCCCACTATCTCTCCCTGCCTAGCCCTAGCCTTAGGGTTGCTGCCTGCACCTGCTCTCAGGGAATCAGGGGCACTATACCTGTACTCTAACTTGCATCCTAGCCTGTACTCCTATTTTCACTGCATGCTCTCTGGCCCCTGAGTCCTTCACCTTTCAAGCTCTCCCTCAGCCTCTGTCTGTCACTGTCACACCCCTGTGCTGAACACCAACTCTTTAAGGCCCTACACTTGCAGCCAGGGACGCTCCTTAACACAGGGTCCCAAGAGTGTCCCGCCGCCGGGAGCACAAAATCCACAGTTTGTCCTGCCCTAAGGAGAGGTGGCCCTGAGGTCAGGGCAGAGGCTGACAGAGCCGAACTCTTGGCGGTGGCAAAGGCGCGAAGCCTACCAACCGCCGCCTCGAGGAGGGAAGGAAGGAAGCAATCCCTGGCTGCAGAGAGACAGGAGACCGCAGGGAGGAGCGGGGCGGGAAACCCCCTGTTTCTCCAACCCTGTCGACCCTGCTCCCCACTATCCTCCTGGCCTGGCTCTAGGGTTACTGCCAGCATGGTTTAGGGCTTCTGGCATTGTCCTGCACTGGGTTGCTGCCTGCACCTGCCCTCAGTGAAACAGGGGTGTTGTGTGGGTGCTGTGAGTGCTGGTATGCCTGTACTCTAACTTGTGTCCTAGCCTGTACCCCTCATTTTCACTGCATGCTCTCTGCCTGAGCCTTTACCTCTCAAGCCCTCAAACCTGACTCAAAAATTCCTCCCCCTGACTCGAGCTGGCACCCTCCTTCCATCCCCTCTGTGAGCCGTAGCCCCCACTTATCTTTTGGATGTCCAGGGATGAGAATCCACGTCGGGTGCAAGGAAGGCTGTCTCGCCGTCTGGGAATTCCTGCTCACCGGGCTGTTGTCTCTTTGTCAGCTACAAAAAAGAAAAACAAACATCAATGCCGGGACTTGCTCTGGGGCTGGGGCTGTTCCACAGTGCGGGGGGACCGGGGAGACCCCGCGAGCCCCGGCAGCGGCAGCACTCGGTGCCCGGGCCGGCCCCGCGCTCCCGGCACCGAACCAAACTCGGTCCCCAACACCAAAGCCGCTCTTCCGGCAGGCTGGGCTGCCTCACGCTACAGGCACCGAACGGAACCCAGATGCCAGCACCAAAGCCGCTCCTCCACCAGGCTGGGGCTGCCCTGTACAAGACACCCGCCCGCCCCGCGGTACCGGGCCGGGGGTGTCCCGGCAGAGCCCAAACCGGAGCGGGCAGAGAGCTCCGTGCTGCAGCTCCCGCCTCCCGGCCCCGCTCAGCTGCGACATTCCCCCCCAAAACAATGAATGCCAGCGGTGAACACACTCAAGGCACTCGGGGCTGGGGCACGGCCAGAAGGGTCCCCAAAGACAGCAGCAAAATCCGATTTAAACCCTTGAAGGGCTGGAAAAGCCGAGGTTTCCTTCAATTTAACACCTGAAAACTGAGGCAACAGCAGGCGTTCGCCTCACCTTAAACCAATATAACAGCAAGTAAATATATTCTCTCTTTCAACTCCGTCCCCAACAAAAACAGAAAAGGAGAGGTTTCCTTCAAAACTTACAAATGGTAAGGAAATGGAGATTTTTTTTTTAGCAACAATAACGAAAGAGGAGTTTCTTCTCTCAATTTAAACTCTTTTTGCCCTCATAGCCTCCCCTTTTTTTCTAGAGGCACCACAGACGGATGAACAAAGCAAAATCGAAAATGGAAAAGAGAAAAGTCCCCCATATAAATCCACACGGGCTTACCTGTTCAGCTGGCACAAAAGTCCGTCTCTCAGCACCTTCTTTAGGAAAAGCGCCACATCCACGTACTCCCCTAAATCCAACGAGACACCCTCAGCAGCACAGCACAAACCTCTCTCCTCCAAGAGCTCCGAGCCGCAAGGAGCTGAGGCTCCCTTTTTACCTTTTTAAAGCAGCTCCGGCAGGCTCCGCCCCCTCATCATCCTAACAGCTCTCACCTGTGGCTGCCCTGTCTCCTCATCGTCCTTTACAGCTCTCACCTGGGGCTGCTGTCACTCCGAGTGTGACAGCAGGGGCAGAGGGGATTTGCTCCTCATTCCCAGGACAGCTCATTGTCTGCACCTGACACACTGGGGCACCGGGCTTGCCTTGCTATGGATAAGGATCCTTCTTCTCCTGCAGGTGCCCAAGGCAGACTCCTGAGGGGTGGAAGTTGCAAACTAAAACCCTTGCAGGGATAGCTCTCTGAGCCCTGTAATTTGGTTGTACGATGGAGTGCAGGATTTGGCAAAGTACCTGGACTGCACATGATACTAAAGATTTAAATTAGCCTTTAACTTGGTGAGAACACAGCAGGGAGAAACGACCTTTTGAGGTTTGTGTTCTTGGCTGATTTATGAAGTGACTGTAATAATAAAATTTCTGTGGAAGTTATGGAAGTTATCAAATTTATAAGACCTTTATTGGAAGCAGAGGCAGCTTTTGAGTAATGTTATTTCTGCCAGCTTAAGTTTTCTTTTTCAAGGCTTTCAGGTGGCCTCAGCCCCAGGCAGAGCAAGGATGCCTGAGGGGAAGTCACAGGGACAGAGGAGTTGGGAAAGGAGTGTGAGCCTTTCCTTAGATGTCCCTAGACTGGAAAGGGACATCAAATGAAACTCAGAACAGCTTGGGGTTTGTTAGGTTTTGGGTTGGTGGTATGTTTTTGGGGCTTTTGTCACTGGGGCAAGGGGTATTTAACTTTTCTTGCCTGGAGGAACTTTTTCCTTTAGCTCGGTTTTGTCATGAGGTGTGATGACATTGTTATAAATGCACAGTATATAGTTGACTTTTTGCAAATATTAAAATGAATACTGTATGTAGAATGTAGGGAAGATTGTACTGTATTTTCTTTTATTAATAGAGTTTAGAAATGTGATGAATGTTACAATTTTTGATTGTAACACAGTGTTAAAAGTAGAAGACTGATTTTTTTTTTCTGTAAACTGACAAACCAGAAGGAATGGGGTCCTGCATCCTGCATGAAACTATTGAACTTCTGTTATCAAGTATCTTATTCAAATGAAGATGACCAGAACCCTGGGAGAAGAATTTATGGGACCTGTGCTATTGGATAGAATGGAGCCACCTGCAGATGGATCCACCAGATAAAATGGTGGGGGGGGTTAGGTAAAGGAGGAGCTGAACAACAAGCAGGAAAACATCTGGGCACGTGTTTGGATTTGATTTCACAAAGGGTTGTGGATTGCTGTCTGAAATAGCCACTTGTCAGCAGAGCTGGATCCATATGCTCCAGTGCAGAGGCTGGGCTCTGTCCCGTGCTCCTGGTTTTTTAGTGGCTTGAGTTTTGCCCCAGGAGGAGCATCCTGGTTTAGCTGCCGTGCTCAGCCAGCACGGTGCTGTTGGGTACCTCCTTCCAGGAGCAGCAGGAGCCTGGATTTCAGTCCCTGGGATTGCCTTGCTGTCCAGGCAAGGGCTGAAGGTGAGTGGCAAGGCAGCCCTGGGAGCTCTGGGAGTCAGGAGTGCCTGGCATCTTCTCTCCTGCTGCTGCTGCTGCTGCTGGGTAAGTGCTCGGGTGTTCCCTTGATGGGTTTTTGATGGCCTTGGACTTTGTGGATGGAGGAAAAAGGGTCCTTTCCCCTGGCTGCCTTCTGTAATTCCAGGATCAGTAGTTGTAGTTTTCTGGCAGGCTCATTAGCCTCAGGAATGGGCAGAGGAGGTGCTGCCTGCAGTGTGGTTCCACAGGAGATGGGGACAAGCTTTCTGCAGAGATTCAAACAGCCTGGGGACTTACTGAGGCACTGAGGCCTGGACAAGAGCCCCGAGGCCAAGCTGAACTCTGGGTGAACCTTCAAAGCAGATGTGTCTGTATCCCCTCAGCAGTGAAATACCCAGGATCATCAGTGTTATCTGCACTAGGTCTGTGCTCATTAGTGAAACACGCCTTGACCTTTCCATGTTTAGAGGCCAGACGGGGCCCTGACATCAGCCCCGTGGCCTTGTTGGGAGGTGCAGGGCCAGAGGCAGCTCCTGGATTGCTCCTTAAGCCCTGGCCAGGCTTTGGGTGCAATCCAGGAGGAGGCTGAGCCCAGCTGTTGCTGCACTGGAAGTTGTGTGAGCCTGTTTGTGGCAGCCAATTGTCCCAGCTGGGCCCTGTCCCAGCACAGTCAGGAGCCCCTTTGCCCACAGGTGGACGCACCTGTGGGAATTCCCAGTTCTGGGAGGGGCTCTCCAGTGCTGGGCTGGGACAGGGGATTTCCAGCTGCTGCAGTGTGGCTCTGGAGGATGGGGCAGCCTCAGGGTCCCTGGGGCTAGATCTCAATCCCTGTGGGTGATCCTGGGTAGCAGTGCTGAAGAGCATTGCTGAGCTTCTCCCTGGGAGGTCCTCTGCAAAGCTCTTCCAAGGAAAATGTCAACCAAATTATGTGCAAGCCTCAAAACCAGTTCAAATTGTTCTTCTAATAATGATGTAATGGAAGTAAAGGATTTGGTATGACATGGAGATGTAGTTTAAGAAGTACAAACTGCGCAAAAGTATGTCAGCAAGGTGGAAGAAATGCCTGCTTTTCCTCCAATCCCACTTTTGGGTGAGGTGAGGTTTGGGGGCAGTTTTTCAAGGTCAGTGAAACTTGCAAGTTTCCCAGATGTGCTGAGATCTGCTGTGACTGTTGGTAGCTCACGCTGCCTCCAAAATGCCCAGCTGTTGTTTCAATATTTCATTTGTGTTTTCTTAGGGAAGAAATGCCCTGAAGTTGTTCTTACCTCTGGTCATTGCAGGGTGGACTTGGATCTCTGCTGCAGCCGCTGTGGTGCGTAGGATGGTGGGTTTTCAGGGCTGTAAATGGTGGTGATTGCAGCCTGGAGCACTTGTCTGGCTGTGCTGCAGGGGTGTAACAGCCTGCTGTGTTCCTGCTCTGCTTCTCTCCCAGTGCAGCCCCGTCCTACCCTTTCCAGCAGCCCTTCCTTTCCTGGGAAGTTGATCCATGCTGTGCTCACTGCAGAGATCGTGGTTGCTGCTGTGTTCTGCCTGCCTGGACTGGCAAACGCTGCTGCTGTGGTTGGACTTGTGCCATGGAGATCCTGGGGACAGGTGACCATCCTTCCCCTGTCAGGTGGGTCTGTGCTGCAAATACAAACAGCAAAGGATTTCTCCCAGATCAAACCTGCCAAAACCTTGGACTCTGGCTGCTCTTGGAGTGCTAAATGCTTCCTCCAAACTGACTTCAGGAACGTGGGGGGGGGTGAGTTTTGTTTTCCACAGAAAAGAGCCACCATTCCTGTCCAGGGGCCTGTGGACAATAGTGGGCTTCTGCCTGTTGAAATTATGAATGGATCAGGACTTCTCCCAGATCCAAGCTAGCACAAATTGGAACCCTGGCTTTCCTTGGAGTGCGAAATGCCTCCTGCAGACTGACATCAGGAAGCTGGGGAGGTGAGATTTTTTTCCCCATGAAAAATGTCCACCATTCTTGTCCAGAGGCCTTTGGCCTGGACTGGGCTTCTGCCTGCTAAAATTACAAATGGTGTAGGATTTCTCCCACACCACATCTTCCACCAGCTGGAATTCTGGCTCCCCTTGGTGTGCCAGGCACCACCTCCAAGCTGCCATCAGGAATGCCCAGGGACCATCAGGAACCTTGGGAATGCCCATGACCTCTCTCTTTATTCAAGTAAAGTAACTGGACTTTTCTTTCTCCTTTCTGGACATGAACATCTGGCGTTAGTGGATTAATTTTCCCAACACTCCTCTCTGTGATTTAATTAATTCTTATTTATAACCCCTTTAATTTATCCTGAAGTAGAGGATTAATCAAGGAATCTATGTCCATTTACGGTTCCAGTTGGGGAGGTTTTATTCATTCAGAGGTTTTCCACCCCAAACGGTTTTGTCAGCAATGGAAGCGACCCCTGAGCTGGGACCCATCAAATCCCGGGATCCCAACTGGATTGGGACCCTCCAACCCGGGGATCCCCCAGTCCCAGGGACTGCCATGGACAAGAAGGAACCCCCAAAGTCGCAGGGATCCCCCTAGACTGAGATCCTCGACGCAGTGACCTCCAAATCCGGACGGAACTGCCAAATCCACGGAATCACCCGGGACTGGGACCCCCGTATCTCTCTCAGGCCCCATCCTGCAGACCCCCTGACCCGGGGTCGCCCCCTCACGCCCAGGGCTCCCCTCCCTTTTTCCGCCCCCGTCACGAGCACTCCCCGCCTCTCCCCCCGCCTCACCGGAGCCCCTCCCTCCCGCCGCAGTGCCAGTCGCTCCGCGCACGCGCGTCCTCCGCGCGCCGCCGGCCCCACCTCCCCGGTAACTTCCCCGCCTTCTCATTGGCCGCGGCGGAAGAACGCCGTGCTGATTGGCTGCGATGGTGTGTGACTGACAGGTCAGTCAGGGCGGGGACGAGGAAAATCGGCGAATGCGCCTCCCATTGGCTGCCGCGCCGCAGGTGGGCGCGGCCTCTCCACGTCCCCCTCCCTTTCCTCATTGGGGGCAGCGCGCCGTGTTCCCATTGGCTGCTTTCGGGGGGGCGCGGGCGGAGCTACGGCGCGCGCTCTCCCCTGGTCGCCTCTCATTGGCAGCGCTGGCGCTGGGGTGCCGCGCCATTGGCTCAGCGCGCGCGGTGGACGGGGCTCGGCGTGGGGCCCGGCGCGCAGGCGCGGGCCCGGCGCTCCCTGAGGCGGCGGCGGCGGCTCCGGCGGCTCCTTTGTTCCCCCGCCGAGACCGGAGTCGCGATCGCGTCGGGATCGGGCCGGGATGAGCCCCGGGCAGGGCTCTGGGAAGGGCCCCGGCCCCGGTAAGGCCGGGCGGGGGGGGGGGGGCGCGGGGCGGGTACGGCGGCCCGAGAGGGTCACGGGCCCTTTGTTCGGGGCCGGCGGCGACCTCAGCCTGAGGTGCTCGGCCTTGGGGATTTCCCACCCCCATAAGATCGGTAGCCCCTTCAGCCCCCACGGGATCGATCCCCCCTCAGCATCCTATATCCCCTATTTTTTCTCCATTCCATATCCCCCTGTTTTCCCCCCATACTCGCTTTTTCCAAATCTCCTGTATCCCCCTTTCCCGCCCCCCCATTTCCCCCCGTTCCCCCCGTATCCCACTATCCTCCCACATATCTCCCTTTCCCCCCAGAAATCCTCCCGCATCGTTTCCGTCTTTGTCCTTCCCGAGGACACCAAACACTTCATCCTTCTGATCTTGAGGGGCTTTTCCAGCCCCCCCCCACCGAGGCCCTTCCCAATTATGTCGGGCCACGCCCCCCCGCGCTGCTTTTGGGAATCCCGTTTTTTCCATCCCCACTTTTCCAACCCCCTTTTCCCCATCCTTTCCTATCTTCCCCCCCCCAAATTACCCGATTTTCCCCTGTTTTAGAGGGGAGGGTTACGCGATTTACGAGGCCCCTTGGATGAGCTTCCTAATTTCCCACTGGGAATTTGGTCTCTTCCTGGAGGAATGCGGGGGAGTGGGGGAAGGATCAGGTCGGAGCAGGACCCCCAATTTTGGAAGGGGAGGGATCTATCCCGATCCACTTATCCCCGTTTCAGCCCCGCCTCCTTTTCACCTCCGCGAGTTCCCACTGCTGGAATTACCCGTTTTCCTCCTCCGGAGGTGGAAGACGATGGGAACAGGAGGATAAGCAAGGGATTTAATTAAAATAAAAGAGCTGCACCCGCAGTCTATTCCCATTTCCTCTCCCCCTTCTTGACTTATTTTTCAGCCCCCCAAATCCCTCCCAGACTCTCCCGCTCCAAAGATGGACTGGAAAACCCCAGGAATGGGAAAACCTTCCCCATTAATTGAGTCAGTAATCCAGGGGTTTTTTCCTTGGATTTCAGGATTTAATGACAATGCCTCACCTGTAATCCAGGGGATTTTTAATAAAACAGTCCAGGAAAAATCAAATTGTGCTGTGGGAATGATCTTTGTGGTTGGAGCAGGTGGAATCCACTGCCTCCAGGAATTTTTAAGAGCAATTTTTTAAATAGATTTTTGAGTGTTTCCTCACTGGAAGTTGGCAAATTCCCCCAACATACCCTGAGTTGGGCTCATCCATGAGGAAATCGCCATTTTTTAGGAATCTTGTGCTCTGTTAATGCTCCAGTGCTGCTGGATAATGACATTCCCACCTTAATTCCCAATTAATTCCTGGTTTCCCCCCTAGCCTGGTGTTAGGAGCTCATCCCTCCAGAGGCATAGAAGACTGCCATGCTTGTAGGTAGGTGCCGGAATTTCAGGAACACCTCCTCCCTAGGAACTGGGAAGTAACATCCCACGGGGATATTTTCCTTGGAAATGACAGATTTCTTTGGAATTAGGCATAAAATTCCCTTGGGTGGGAGGGAATGGTGGTACTAGGGCTGGAAAAGAGCAGGAATGGAGCTTAATTTAAAATTCATTCCCTGGAATCTCTGGAATGGCATTGATTTTCCTGGGAAAGCCGTGCCAGGATGAACTCTTGCCAGATCCAGCAGGAATTAATCCCTCTCTTTCCCGGAAAACCACTTTGTCAATCCCTGTTTTCCTCATCAGAAGATGGAACAGGAATGGCTCTGTGCGTGGGAGGTAGGAGACTCCCAAGGACTGGAACAACTTAAATTGGAATAAACCCCTCCCTGTAGGGGGAAGCAGGTGCTAGGAAATCTGAGTTTTTCGCAGTGCCAAAACAACTTGAATAGGCAAAAATCGTGTAAAACTATCTCTGGGTGCATGTTTGATCCCAATTCCCATCACTCCGGGGAGTGTTGGAACCCTCAGAATGGTGATTCCCAGGCAGAAATCTCCCAGTCCTGCAATTCCGTGGGTGTAGAACTTTCCTTCCTTTGAATCTGAGAATTTTAAGCCAAAAAAGTTTCTAGGGGAGGCCAGGGATGCACACGGGTTCTTAGCATCGCCCTGGCAAAACACATTTTTATGGATGAAGGAGCTTCTGGGTACACCAAGGAAGTTTCCTGGTGATTTGGGGAATTTCCCAAACTCCCCCATGGCTGCTCCATGTCCTGGGAGTTGCTGTCCTTGTGCTGAAATCCAGGTTTTCCAGCAGCAGGAAATGAGCAGGAACATGGAAGTCTATGTGGCCTTTTCCTGACCCACAGACTCTAGAATTAATAAATCCATGGATTCTGTGCTGCTTTGGAGGATTCATGGGGTTTGGCCTGGAAAAATGAACATTTTGCTTAGAAAAGTTTTTTGGGTTTGGTTTATTTGGGGTTTTTTTATTTGTTTGTGGTTTGGGGTTTTTTATATTGTTTTTTGAGGGGTGGGGGGTTTGTTTTTTTCCCAGGAAAAGCTACTCTGGTTTATGCCTGGAAAAAAGAGGAACTTGCTTTGGGTAAGGAGGCATTTGCATGGAAAAATGAGGGGTATGCCCAGGAAAAGGGATTTTTTCTGGAAACGTGATTTTTTTCCCTGGGAAGAGAAGGGATTTGCCTGGAAAAGGAGCATCTCCCATAAGAATTCCAGTGCCATTGGGTGGAATCTCTCCTTCTTTGGAACTGGAGGATGGATGCAGCTTCCTAGCATCCCAGCAAAACCATTCCAACCAACCCCAGATTGGGATGAGCATCTCAACTCTTCATGGCCCTTCTGAATTACCAGAAATTCCCAGATTTTGTGCAAGAGCTGTGCTTATCCCTCTGCAGCCCTCTAGAATGGATCAGGATGGGGCATTCCCATTCCTCGTTCCTTGATGATGGACTTGGAAGCAGATTCCATGTTTCTTATTTCTCAGCAATGGATTGGGTAGGGAATTCCCTGTTTTTGAGATCTTGGTGATGGATTGCAAAGGGGGTTTCCTGTCCCTCCTTACTCTGTGATGGGTTGGGAAGCAGATTTCCCATCCCTCCTGCTTCGAGGACAGATTGGGAATGGGATTCCCATTGTTTGCAAGTGATGGATTTGGGAGGGAATTCCTTGCTTCTTATTCCTGGCTAGCAGTTTTGGAAGCAGCTGTCCCATTCCAACTGCCTCAAGGATGGGTTGGGAAGTAAATTCTTTGTGCCTGAGCATGCTCTGTGGAGAAGGTTCCTTTCTCATTCAATGCTCAATCATGGATTGGGAAGGGTGTTTCCCACCCCTTGCTCCCTCAGTTCATTCCCAGAATTAACCCAGATCCCCCATTCCAGGTGCAGCTCCAGGAACCCGTTCCCAGCTCCTGATGTGAGATGGCAACTCCGGAGCCTCCGCTGGGAGGGACCCCCCGGCCCGGCCCCTCTCCCGGGCCCGGCCCTTCCCCGGGATCTATGCTGGGCCCCTCTCCCGGCCCTTCACCCGGGTCTGGACACTCGGGACATGCGCTCCCAGCTCCAGGATACGCCCCGGACACCATCCACCCTCTGCACAAGGTGAGGCATCCCAGCATTCCAGGCCTCAGAAACCCTCGAGCTTGGGTGGGGGATTTATCCCCATTCATGTGTGTCCCCTCCCCACCTTGTCACCTCTGCAAATTCCCACTGCTGGAATGATCTGCTTTCCTCCTCCAGCATCAGAAGGAGATGGGAAGGGGGGAGTAACTAAAGGATTTAATATAAATCCATGCACTTCACCTGCACTCCGTTCCCGTTCCTCTCTTCTCTCCCTTCCCACCTTATTTCACCCCCCAATCCCTCCTGGACTTCCCCTGCTCCAAAAATGGACTGAAAAACCTCAGGAATGGGAAAATCCCCACTCTAGCCCCATTAATTAACTCGTTAATTGAGAGATTTTTCCTCCTGGATTTTGGGATTTAACCACAATTCTTCGCCTGCAATCCAGGGAGTTTTAATTTTAAAAATCCAGTAAATTGTGCTGTGGGAAGGATTTTTGTGGCCAGAGCAGGTGGAATTTGGCATCTCTGGGAATAATAAAATGGAGCTCCAGCTCCAACCCCTGGGAATTCTGCGGGCTGGGCGGGTTGGAAGCATCAGGATTTCCTCCAGGAATGCTCTGCTGCTGTCTGATTTCCCGGGATGTTTCCCTCCTGCAGCCCCTGGATCCAATGCACGAGAAGGGAATGTCAGAGGATCCGCGCTACGGGCAGATGAAGGGAATGGGAATGCGGCCAGGGGGGCATGCAGGAATGGGCCCGCCCCCCAGTCCCATGGATCAGCATTCCCAAGGTTGGGAGCATGGGAAGAAACATGATGGTGGGGAAGGGGAGGAACCGTCTCCAAATCCTGGTTTTTGAGAGACAGGAGGGGTTTAATCATTCCGGGCTTAAATCCTGGATACCAGGGCATAAATCCTGCATTCCAGTAGCACTCCAGGGGATTTCCAGGTCCACATGCTGGGTTTTGGGGGAGGAACAATAAAATCCTGTGTGGCTTAGAGTGGAAATCCTTAATTTTGGGGGCAGACACAGCTCTGCAAGGATTCCAGATGTAAATCCTTCTTTTTGGTTTGGAATTCAATCCCTTGCACCACTCCCAAGCACCGTCCCTGTGTTCCCTGCCAGGTTATCCATCCCCTCTGGGTGGCTCGGAGCACGCCTCCAGCCCAGTGCCATCCAACGGCCCCTCCAGCGGCTCGGCGGGCGGCTCGGGCGCGGCGCTGGATGGCTCTGGCTCGGATTCACCGGCGCTGGGCCGCGGCCCGTCCCCGTTCAACGCAGCACAGCTTCACCAGCTTCGTGCTCAGATCATGGCCTACAAGCTGCTGGCGCGGGGGCAGCCGCTCCCAGAGCACCTCCAGGTTGCCGTCCAGGGAAAGCGGCCCCTGCCCGGGATGCAGCCGCAGATTCCTGCACTACCTCCACCCGCTGGTGCTGCGCAGGGCCCGGGACAAGCACCCGGAGCAGGGCCAGCACCACCCGGGTATTCCAGACCTCATGGTGAGGAGGGGCTGGGTGGAAGGTGGGGGCCTGGGACTGTCTGGCCAGTTGTGTCCAAGGGGAGCTCATCCTGTTCCATCCTGAGGGATCTGTGGGGGAGCTTGTCCCGTTCAGTCCTGGGATCTGTGGGGACGTTATCCCATTCCATCTCACATTATCCTGGGAAATCCAGGGGAGCTTGTCCTGGAATATTCATGGAGGGCTTGTCCCATTCTGTCCCAGGGAATCCATTGGAAGGGACCTCATCCCATTCTATCCTGGATGATCCATGGAAAGCATTTGGTCCCAGTTTGCCCCAGTATCCCTCCCATTTTGAGTTTCCCACTCTTTTCCCATCCGTGTCCATGGGCATTCCAGAGGTTGGGATTTTGGATCTATCTGGACTCTGGCAGTTCAGGGGAATGGGGACTATACCTGCAGGTCCTCATTTTCAGCCAGAGCAGATCAACCTTCCTGCTGGGACTTTGCCAGGAATCAGCATCCTCATGGGATTTTCATCTTTTTTTTTCCCCTTTTCTCCCTGATTTTGGGGAATTTCCAGGAATAGGAGGGCCCAACATGCCCCCTCCCGGACCCTCAGGAGTTCCCCCCGGCATGCCGGGACAGCCCCCAGGGGGCCCCCCCAAGCCTTGGCCTGAAGGTAAGACCTGTGTCACAAAATTTCTGTGAATTCATCTCAGATCTGTGAGCAAGGGATGCTCTGGGGAATGGGAATGAAAGCAAGTTCCTGGTTAAAACCCTGGAATTAGGACTGGAGTTCTGTGAATGGCTGGTTAAACTTCCATACCAAAGCTCTGCAGGGACGCCTGTCCTCATTCCAAGATAGATATTTGGAGTTTTTTAGGGAATTGTGGTTAATTCTTTCATAAACAATTGGAGCTTTGGGGTATTTGGGGCTGGTTTCCAGTAAAATAATTTGATTTTTTTGTAGGGAATAGGGATTAATTTCCAGCCCAATAATTGGACTTTTTTGGTGATTTAGGGTTGATTTCCAGATAAATAATAGGAGTTTGGGAGGGAATTGGCATGAATTTCCCATTCAGTGGGAACTGAACTAACTCTGCAGTTAGTCTACAAGCTAATTCCAAGTCAGATATTGGAAGTTTGTGGGGAATTTACTTAATTTCTGACCAAATAATTAGGGGTTTTTGTGGGAGTTGAGATCTGTACCTCCTGGGAAGCTGTGCCTTTGTCCAGGCCAGTATTCCCAGACTCTGTTCCCATAGGGCCGCTGTCGGCGGCAGCTCCAGGTGGGGCCCCCCAGAAGCTGCTGCCACCGCCCCCTGCTGGCCGCCCCTCCCCTGTGCCCCCGGCCGTGCCCCCAGCGTCCCCTGGGCCCCCCCCGCCCTCGCCGGGGCAGCCGGCGCCGCCCGCGCTCCCGATCCATCCCAAACAGAACCGGATCACCCCCATCCAGAAACCCCGCGGCCTCGACCCCGTTGAGATCCTGCAGGAGCGCGAGTACAGGTACGGCCTCACCTGGACCTCCCAGGAATTCCCCAGGTTCCTCCCAGCCTCAGCTGCCCGCATCCCATGTTCCTTCTTCCTGAGACCCCTCTGGATGAGCAGGAAGACATTTTCTTTGGAATTCCTAAGGCTTTTCCCAGCCCCAACTTTCCCCCATCCTGTTTCTCTGCTTCACAATGTCCACAGGTTCAGAGGGATGAGTGGGAGTGTGTTTTCCTTGGAGATTCCCAAGGTCTCTCCCATCTCCAACTGCCTCCATCCCATTTTTCCTCTTCCCAAGATCCAGAGGGATGAGTAGGAGAACATTTTTCTTGGAGATTCTTCCCGACCCTTCCCAGCTCCACTGCTGTTCACTGACTGTGTTCTGGCCCTGCTGTGTCTTTGTTCCCATGGGGGTCCCCAAAAATCATCCCAGGATTCTGGAAGCAACTTCCCAATGCCCTCACCCTGCTCCCATGCCCTTCCCAATGGGAACTACATTAGAAGTGAGCTGAACTTGTCCCAATATCCCTTCTCCTCCTCCACAGGCTCCAAGCCCGCATCGCCCACCGCATCCAAGAGCTGGAAAACCTTCCCGGCTCCTTGGCCGGAGATCTGCGGACCAAAGCAACCATCGAGCTCAAGGCTCTGCGGCTGCTCAATTTCCAGCGCCAGGTGAGCACTGGGAAAACCAGGATTTGGGAGGCAGGAGCATTCCGGGGTCACCCCGAGGGCTGATGGCACATGGTTTTCCCGGGATTGCAGCTGCGGCAGGAGGTGGTGGTGTGCATGCGGCGGGATACGGCGCTGGAGACGGCGCTCAACGCCAAGGCTTACAAGCGCAGCAAGCGGCAGTCGCTGCGTGAGGCCCGGATCACAGAGAAGCTGGAGAAGCAGCAGAAGATCGAGCAGGAGCGGAAGCGCCGGCAGAAGCACCAGGTCAGGGGATTCCCGGGAATCGGGGCAGGGAGGTGACAGGGATGGAGGTTCTAAGGGAATCACCGGGTTTGGGGATTAGGGGAGGTTGACTCTGCATGATGGTGGCCAAGGGTTTGGTGAGGGCTGTTGGGACCACTTAATGGCCATTGGGACTCTGCAATTCCCGCTGCTCTTTTCCAACGACCACCAATCTCTCCTAACTCCCATTCCAACTTCCCACACAATCCCAGCACACTGAGCGCTGCGATCTGACGGCTGTGTTCTGTTCCCACAGGAATACCTCAACAGCATCCTGCAGCATGCCAAGGACTTCAAGGAATACCACCGGAGCGTGAGCGGGAAGATCCAGAAGCTGACCAAGGCGGTGGCCACATACCACGCCAACACTGAGCGCGAGCAGAAGAAGGAGAACGAGCGCATCGAGAAGGAGCGGATGCGCCGGCTCATGGTGAGCCAGATGCAGGATACTGGGAAAAAGGCAGCCAAGAGACAGAAGGGGCGGGATCAGGGTGGATGCAGTGGGATCTTTGTCCTCATTGAGGGTGAGGAGCGGCACCAAGGAGTGTGTGGGGTGAGGTCAGGGTGTGATCCCAAGTGTGTTGTTCACCCTGGGCAGGCAGAGGATGAGGAGGGCTACCGGAAGCTCATTGACCAGAAGAAGGACAAGCGCCTGGCCTACCTGCTGCAGCAGACGGACGAGTACGTGGCCAACCTAACAGAGCTCGTGCGGCAGCACAAGGCGGCCCAGGTGGCCAAGGAGAAGAAGAAGAAGAAAAAGAAGAAGGTGGGAGAAAGGGGAAACTCCAGGAATGGCACTAGGAGTGGCTCGGGGAGGGAGGGTCAGGGCTGGACTGCCCAGGCTCACTCTCCTCTCCTTCCACCTCCTTCTCTCTTTCTTTCCTCCCTTTCCTCTCTTCACTCTCTTTTTTCCTCTTCTCTATCTTTTTCTCCTCTCCTTTTCTCCTCTCTCGTCCTTCATCTCCTTCCCTTTTTTCTTCTCCTTCCTATCCTTTTCTTCTTTCTCTTTTTTCTCTTCCTTCTCCTCTCTACTCCTCCCCTCCTTCCTTCTCCTCCTGCCCTGTTGCTCCCACAGAAGGCAGAGAACGCCGAGGGACAGGCTCCAGCCATCGGCCCAGATGGGGAGGTGAGTCCAGGCTCATCCCACAGATCCTGGGAGGGGGCCACAGGGATTGTTCCACTCCAGCCCATCATGGACGGGGAGCGCAGGCCATGTCCCACCGGGTCCATCAGGATCCTCCCTTTTCCCAGCGGGTTTAGGGGTGTTTGGGGCTGAGAATTCCCAATCCCAATCCATATGCTTCTCCCACAGCCGCTGGACGAGACGAGCCAGATGAGCGACCTCCCGGTGAAGGTGATCCATGTGGAGAGTGGGAAGATCCTCACCGGCACCGATGCGCCCAAGGCCGGGCAGCTCGAGGCCTGGCTGGAAATGAACCCTGGGTATGCCGGGAATTCTGGGAATGGGGGCTGGGAATGCTGCAACTGGGAATACCAGAGCTGGAAATGCTGGGGTTGGGAATGGCAGTGGAGAGCTAGAAATGCTGGACCCGGGAGGAAATGGGAAGCTGGGAATGTAAGAGCCGGGAGGGAACAGGGAGCTGGGAATGCCAGAGCTAAATTCCATTTGGAATTCCTTGTTCCATCTTGCCCCCAGGTACGAGGTGGCTCCACGCTCCGACAGCGAGGAGAGCGGCTCGGAGGAGGAAGAGGAGGTGAGGGGGGTCCTGCCACATTCCCAGTGGGAGTGTTCTGGGAGGAACAGGAAAGAGGTGACCTTGGCAATAGCTGTTTGGCAGCTCAGAAAAAATGGGATAAAATGGAACAAAACAGGAGGATAAAGGATAACATGGATTAAAATGAGACAGAATACTAGGATAACATGGAATAAAGCTATAGGGTAAAATGGGACAAAACAATGGGGTAAAGTAGTATAAAATTAATTGGAATAGATTAAAAAAAGGGAAAGAAGTACTAAAAAGCAGGATAAACTGAGATATAAAAATTGAGTAAAATAGTGGGATATAGTGGAATCTACATGTTGAACAAGCACTGGGCAGCCAGAAACACTTGGAAATTCCCTTTTGGAGACCCTGGTTTTCATTCTGAATATTGCTGGCATGTCTGCAAAGGGAATGGCAGGATTCTGTGGGAGTCTCCCATCTCTGGGAGCCTTGGGTGGGAGGGGGTGGGTGCTTCCCATGGTGTTCCCAAGGAACTTTCCTGTTTTCCCTGGAATTTCTCAACAGGAGGAGGAAGAGGAGCAGCCACAGCCAGCACAGCCAGCGCTGCCCGTGGAAGAGAAGAAGAAGATTCCAGATCCAGACAGTGACGATGTCTCGGAAGTGGATGCCCGACACATCATCGAGTGAGCCCTTCCCTCTCTCTTCCCATTTTCCTGCTCCAGCTTCCCATTCCTAACCAGTCCCTGCCCCAGGAGTAGGGTCCAACAAGCAGCATTCCCCCAAGCCCATTTTTTTCTGGATTTTCCCAAAATGAACCATAACATGGCATTTTATCTGGAAACTCAGTGGGAAAACCACCTCACACTGGACTGACAGTGCTTCCCAGGAATTCCCCCAACAGCATCATCCTTCAAACCTCCCTTTTTCCACCCCAAAACCACAAATCATCTCCCTTTATCCTCCTTTATTTTCCCATTTCTGCCCATGAGGAACAGGGATCCCCTCCTGCTTATCCATGTTTTTCCATCTCAAGATCACCCTGTCTTCCATAATACCTGTTTTTTCCCCCCATTTCCCCTTCTCACCCCATTTATCCCCCCCATACTCCCTCCTACACTATTTCCCCCTCTTCATCCCCACTCTGATCCCATTCCCTGGTGTGCCATGACATGTTATCCTGGTTTTCCGGGCAGGAATGCCAAGCAGGACGTGGATGATGAGTATGGGGTGTCGCAGGCCCTGGCACGGGGGCTCCAGTCCTACTACGCTGTGGCTCATGCTGTGACTGAACGTGTGGACAAACAGTCGGCCCTGATGGTCAACGGCGTCCTCAAGCAGTACCAGGTCTGGGAACGTGGGAGATAAGGGGGTGCCAGGGGAGGTGACAGAGATTGTGGTGGTCCAGAGGTGGGATAAGGAGCTGTGTGGGATCAAGACCTGGGGTTTGATAATGCCTGGTGCAGGATAAGGAGCCAGAGCTGGGAAGGAATAACAAGCTGGAGAGGGATAATGAGTCTGAGGTGGTGTGGGATAATAAATGGAATGGTGTGAGATAATGAGGTGAAGACAAGAGTGGGATATTGAGCTGGTTTCACTCCCTGCTGAAAGCCAAACCCATTACATTCCGTGTGAATCCATGGAATATCCCAGTTCCTTCAGCTGGCTGTGAATAATTAACCTGACAGTGGTACCAGCTCGTTTGTGTGTGCCCAGGTAGGAGGGGGCTGCTCTCCCACCCCCATTCCCATCCTCATCCACGTTCCTGCAGATCAAAGGCCTGGAATGGCTCGTGTCCCTGTACAACAACAACCTCAATGGAATCCTGGCAGATGAGATGGGACTGGGGAAAACCATCCAGACCATTGCCCTCATCACGTACCTCATGGAGCACAAGCGGATCAACGGCCCCTTCCTCATCATCGTCCCACTCTCGTGAGTGCCAGAGTGCCTGGAAAATCCCACCCAGCTGCTGCTCCAGTCCCACCCTCCCAGATTCCCACCCTTTCCATGTCTTTTCCCCAGGACTTTGTCCAACTGGGCCTACGAATTTGACAAATGGGCTCCTTCCGTGGTCAAGGTCTCCTACAAGGTAAATGCCACAGTCTTTAGATTCTGGCTTCCATTTTCCTCTTCTTGCTCTGTTACCATTATGCCAAAGAAGCTGCACTGGGTCCCAGCTCCAAATCCATGAAATCCCATTTTTGATTGTTCCTCCAGCAGCAGGAACCCCCAAACCTCCTCACTTTGCTGTTCCCTTTGGATAACAGCCCCTCCTACCCCCTCCTCTGGGAATTCCCTCCTCACCCACAACATTGGAATTCTCCCTCCAGGGCTCTCCAGCGGCACGACGGGCCTTCGTCCCGCAGCTCCGGAGTGGGAAATTCAACGTTCTGCTCACCACATATGAGTACATCATCAAGGACAAGCACATCCTGGCCAAGGTGAGGAACCTGGAGGTTTTCCCGATCTTGCCATGATCACAGGTGCTGCAAACAGGAAAATCCCTGCCTTGTTTATACTAAAACCTGATACTTTATTCCCTGGAGCCTCTGTAGGAGCTGCTCCTCCTCACAGCCAAAGCTGAGGTGGAATTCCTGCTCCCACTCCCAATTTTTGGCGATGTATCCCATGATCCATCAGATACATGGTTCCCTTTGCATGAAAAATTTATTGGATAATTGGTATTAACTAGATCCCTACAAGACTCTTGTTGCCAAGGGGTTCAGCTCCATGGCCACAGGGGGAGGATAAGTGGGATGGAGCGTTGTGTCAATGCAACAACACCTGGGTAATGCTCCAAATCCCAAATTTGGAGATTGAGGGCTTAGGGCCTCCTCATCAGTGGAACTGGGATCAACCATCCTAGCAGGGATCACCTGGATCACCATCCCAGTGTGGATCTCTCCTGGTGTGGGGGAACACTCCCAGCGTATTCCATTCTCAGAGCCTCTTTGAGCTGCTCCAGCATCACAAAGCCATCACGGGCTGCTCCGGGCACATCCACACCCCCTAATTCCCACCATCTCTGCCCTTCCCGCTCCCACAGATCCGCTGGAAGTACATGATCGTGGATGAGGGGCACCGGATGAAGAACCACCACTGCAAACTGACCCAGGTGCTCAACACCCACTACGTGGCCCCACGACGGCTGCTCCTCACTGGGACCCCACTCCAGAACAAGCTCCCAGAGCTCTGGGCCCTCCTCAACTTCCTGCTCCCAACCATCTTCAAGAGCTGCAGCACCTTTGAGCAGTGGTTCAATGCACCATTTGCCATGACCGGGGAGAAGGTACAGGAAATAGGAAATGCAGGAGTGGGTGGGGACTACTGGCAGTGGAGATGGGCTTGGGGTCGGTGTTAATGGATAGGGAGGGGTTGAAAGTGTCCCTGGAGCTCTGGGATCAGTGTCTTTAATGGATCTGGAGAAGTTGGAAGTGGCTCTGGAGCTGTGGGATGTGGCTTAGTGTCACTGTTAATGGCTCCAGAGGAGTTAAGAGTGTCCTTGGAGCTGTTGGACGTGGGTCAGTGTCACTATTGAGGAGTCTGTTCCCTTCTCTGGGTGACAGTTCCCTTCCCTGGTGACAATTCCCTGCCCTCCCCCATCCTGGGATACATTCATGGAGTTCCATCCCACTCCAGACTCGCTGTTGGGTCAAGCAGTCAATTTGATCAATCCCGCTAGGAATTGAGGGTCAGGAGATTCTTGGAGCAGAGGGACCTGGTGTTTTGGGATGTTAGGGGCCCATCCAATCCCATTTCTGATGCCAATTCCTGTTCCTGGTGATAATCCCCTTCCCTGGCCAGGTGGACCTGAACGAGGAGGAGACAATCCTCATTATCCGCCGCCTGCACAAGGTGCTCCGGCCCTTCCTGCTCCGGCGCCTCAAGAAGGAGGTGGAAGCTCAGCTCCCAGAAAAGGTGACACCAGAGGGTCCCCTCGCCTTTCCCCATCCCAGGATACAACTTGGGGAGGTCCATCCTGGGATATGCACATGGAACTTCATCCCACTCCAGAATCATTGCTGGGTTGGGTTGAACAGGTGTTTGGGTTGATGCTTCTGGGAATTAGGGGCTTGAGGAGTTCTTAGAGTGGGATTTTGGGGTCCATCCCAATCTTCCCCATCCTGTACTACACTTGGTGGGGGTCTCCATGGTGCTCTTCCCCACACTGGAATGTGCAGGTGGAGTTTCATCCCACACCTCAGTCATCACTGGGTTGGGTTGAGCAGGTGGTTGGGTTTGATCCCTCTGGGAATTGGTGGTTTCCCAGAGGGGCTGGGTGTGACTCCTGTTGGGTCCTGGCAGGTCGAGTACGTGATCAAGTGTGACATGTCAGCGCTGCAGAGGGTCCTGTACAGGCACATGCAGGCCAAGGGTGTCCTCCTCACCGACGGCTCCGAGAAGGACAAGAAGGTCTGGATTTGGGAATTGGTGCTGGGAATGCTCAGTGTGGGCGGGTTTGTCTCCACTGCAGGGTGGATTGAGCTTGGGCCCCCGGGGTATTTGGGTGATCCATGGATCAGAAGCCATCAGCAGGTCTGTGAGGAGAATAAAAACACAAAATAATTGGCAAAAGGCACTTTGATCCCAGCTAAAAGCTGGAGGTAGGAGATTCCCTGTTTTCCAGCTCCATTCCCCCAAAAAAGCCAGGAAGGAGCAAGGGGGCTTGGAGGTTTTTTAAAATGTTTAATTTAATTTAATGTCTCTGAGCCCCACTTTTGGGACTGTGAACTCCCAGTCGATGTTCCCAAACATTCCTGGGAAAGCTGGACTGGCAAATAAAGATGTAACCCAGCAATGATCTGGGTTTTTAACCTCCTGGGTTTTTAACCTCCTGGATTGTTCCTGGCAGGGGAAAGGCGGCACAAAGACACTGATGAACACGATCATGCAGCTGCGCAAGATCTGCAACCACCCCTACATGTTCCAGCACATTGAGGTGGGGCTGACGTGTGAAAATGGGGATAAATACAGGGGGATGGACCCAAACAGGCATAAACCCAACAGGGTTAAACCCAGGAAAGCCAGAGATGAACCAAAAAGAGGGATAAGCCCGACAGGGTTTACAACAAAACCAGGATAAACCAAAACCAGGGATAACCCTAATGGAGATAAACCCAAACAGGGATAAACCAAAACAGAGCTAAACCCAACAAGGATGAACCAAATCAGGTCATTGGGGCCACCCACATTCCATCACTGTTTTCCCCCCTAACCGATCCATTCCCTCACCAGCTTCCTGAGAGAATTGGAGAAGGGAGCAGGGCTTGCCTCTTTAATGCAGCTCTAGATTTTTTGGGCCAGTTTGTGCTGGTTTCTGACACTATTTCTCCTCTTGATTTCAGGAATCCTTCTCAGAACACTTGGGGTTCACGGGCGGGATCGTGCAGGGGTGAGTCACAGATTTTGAGATTACCAGTGGAGAAATTTGTGGATTTACAAACTCAAACAATTTCTAGGGGTGGAGGCTGAACCATCCCCACCCCAGGCAGCCAGATGATCCCAGCAAGGGGGAGACACCACATTTTCAGCCTCGAATCCTGGTTTTCCTCTCACTATGCCCATTTTTATCCATCCCAGGCTGGATTTATACCGTGCCTCCGGGAAGTTCGAGCTCCTGGACCGGATCCTGCCCAAGCTCCGGGCCACCAACCACAAGGTGCTGCTCTTCTGCCAGATGACCTCCCTTATGACCATCATGGAGGACTATTTTGCTTACCGTGGCTTCAAATACCTCAGGCTGGATGGTGAGTGCCCCTGGGGAGGTGGGGGGGTCAATGGTGCCCCCAGGGGATGGGGGAACAGCAGGTGCCCTGGTCAAGGTGAAGCTCAAGGTCAAGATATTAAGAAAGATACCAAGATGTAAAGAAATGAAGACAGAAAATGCTGAGGAATATCAAGATACAAAAATACAAAACTATCAAGATACAAAGATAAATCTCTAAGTAAAGCTGTAAAGATATTAAAATAGATGTGAAGATACAGAGATAAATTTCAATAAAAAGATACCAAGGGAGAAAGGGAGATAAGATACCAATTAATATAAAGATCAGTGTCTTGATATCCAGATTGTGTGATCAATATCAAGACATTGATATTGAGACATCAATAGTTAGATTGATATCAAGGTTTATATCAAGATTGGCATCAGGATTTCAGATATCAATATCTTGATATCTAGATTGCAAGGTCAGTATCAAGACATTGAGATTGCAAGATTTATATCAGTATTTATATCAAGATCAACATCAGAGATATCGAGATTGATATCAAGATCAATATCTTGATATCCAGATTGCAAGATGTTTATTGAGACATTGATATTGAGATACCAATAGGAAGATCAATATCAAGGTTTGTATCAAGATCAGCATTAAAGATACCAAGATCAAGGTTTCTCTCAAAACTGATATCAATACATCAGAGATTGATATCAATGTTTTTAAGTTTTGATATCAAGATATTGAAGATTATATCAATATATCAAAGACTGATACCACGTTGTAGAAGATTGATGTCAAGATGCCATATATCACTGTCAAGATTGATATCAAGATGTCAAAAATGGATATCAAGGCATCGTGTCCTCCTTGCCTGCTGCTGTTTTTCCCATTTATTCCAGCTGATCTCCTGATTAATCCCAGGATCCTGATGGGTTGGGGGAGGGCCCTGGGGACTCCCACGTGACTAAAACAAATATGGATTAATTGGTTGGATTGCAGGGTTGAGTCAGAACAGGATGGGCTTTAAGGTCCCTTCCAACCCAAATCCTTCTGTGATTCTGAAATGAACACGCATTGAGAGCGCAAAATTGACCCATCACCCCCACATGTCTCTGAAAATGGCCCCAGAATGGCCTCAATGCTACTGTAATTCTGGCTGCTGTGATCCCAATTTCTGGGAGACCTCCCACCCCACCTTAGAGCAGGCTCCATCCCTTTTTCCCTCCTTTTTTCAATCTTTCTACCAAAATCAGCCCAGCCTGACACAGGACCCCCCTCCCAGGGGGAAAGGGCTCCCCATTCCCAATGAAACCACTCTCTGGGCTCCCCATTTAAATGAAACCATTCTCCAGACCCCCCAGCACCCCTGGTCCAGTGCTGGGGGGCAGGAGTGACGCCCGTGTGGGATTCCAGGGACCACGAAGGCAGAGGACCGGGGAATGTTGCTGAAGACATTCAATGAGCCGGGCTCCGAGTATTTCATCTTCCTGCTGAGCACACGGGCTGGGGGGCTGGGCCTCAACCTCCAGTCAGCCGACACTGTCATCATCTTTGACAGCGACTGGAACCCTCACCAGGTACGACCAGAACCCACCCGCCCAGAGACCGGCCCCTAAATGGATCCATGGAATCGAAAATTGACCCCAACATCAACTTAAAAATTGTCCCACTGATCCAAAGAAACACCCAAATCCCAATCCATTGACCTGAAAATCTAGCCAAAAACAACTGACCCAAAAATCAACCCAAAACCCAACTGACCGACCCAAAACCAGCTGACCTAAAATTCAGCCAAAGATAAAACCAATCAACATCAGTGATTTGACCCAAAACCAACTGACTGACCCAAAACCCAGTGAACCAGCCCCAAAACCACCTGACTCAAATAGGAGCCATGGGGTTGGAATTCTGTCACTCTCCAAGACCCCACTAGTGCTGTCCTGGCGAGCCACCCCCAGATCCCAGTGCTGCAGCTGGGTTTTCCTGCAGCTTCTGTCTCAGAAGTAAAGAGCAACCAATGATCCCATTCTGGAATTCCCATAATCCTCTGGGATTGCTGGGGCACATCCTGTGTCTTTGAGGCTAGAAATGGGGTTTTTGGGACCCCTCATTTAATGCTGCTCCTTCCTACAGGAATCCTGTTCCTGGACTCCTGGTGATCCAGTTGCCCAAATTCCCGTAATCCTTGGGGATCTCTGAGCTACTCACAGTGCATCCCACATCTCTCCCATGATTTATTTGAGGTTAAAACCAGCTTTTTTGGCACCTCTTGGCCAATGTGGCCATTTCCTCCAGGACCTACATGGTCCCAACAATCCCATTACCCAAATTCCCATAATCCTTAGGGATCTTTAAGAGCCCTTGGGGTGCAGCCCATGCTTTCCCTGTTAAGGCTAAAATGGAGTTTTGGCACCTCTTGGCCAACACTGCCCCTTCCCACGGGACCTCCACAATCCCATTACTGAATCCCTGTGATCCTTGGTGATCCCTGAGTTCCCTCAGGGTTCATCCCTGTGGATTTTGAGGACAAAAGTGGGAGTTTGGCACCCTGCTTGGCAACACTTGCCCCGTCCCACAGGACTTACATAGTCCTGGTGATTCTATTGCCACATCCCCATCATCCTTGGGAATCCCTGCAGATTTTGAGGACAAACCCAGGGGTTTTGAGACCCTTTGTCCAATGCGGTCCCATCCCACAGGATTTACATAGTCCTGGTGATCCTGTTGCCACATCCCAGTCATCCTTGGGAATCGCTGAATGCCCTCAGGCCTCATCCCACATGGATTTTGAGGACAAGAGTGGGGTTTTTGGGAGCCCGGTGCTATCACTGCCCCTTCCTCCAGGACCTGCAGGCCCAGGACCGGGCCCACCGCATCGGGCAGCAGAACGAGGTCCGCGTGCTCCGGCTCTGCACCGTCAACAGCGTGGAGGAGAAGATCCTGGCAGCTGCCAAGTACAAGCTCAACGTGGACCAGAAAGTGATCCAGGCCGGAATGTTCGACCAGAAGTCCTCCAGCCACGAGCGCCGGGCGTTCCTTCAGGCCATCCTGGAGCACGAGGAGCAGGATGAGGTGAGGGCCGCAGCAGAGTTCCCGTGGGAATTTCGGGGGTCAGGAGTCAGAGAGAAGAGAAGGAAAAAAAAAAAAAAAGAAAAAAACCAACAAACCAACCCCAGAGCAGGAGCATGGCGGCTTGTTTGGAATTTTTTGGGAGTAGCGTCGGGAACAAAGGCGCCGGATTGACAGCCCTGGAGACTGAATCCCTGTGTTTATCCACAGAGCAGACAGAGCGCGGGCAGTGGCAGCTTCCCCCACGCTGCCTCCTCCCTGTGCCTGGGCGCTGAGTCGGAGGAAGCACCTCTAAAGGTGAGCGGGGTCGTTCAGTCTCCACTGCCCATTCAATCCTCCCGCCAGCACTGCCCGGCACCGCCGCGCCACAGGCAGGGATCGGCCCAGCAGCAGCCCCAGCCGGTCAGGGAGGGACAGAACCCAGAGAGAAACGGGCTGGGAAGAGTAATAAATGAGATTGAAATGGCTTGAGGGCCCAATGTAAAATTAAAACGGCCCGAGAGTGCCAGATATGAGATTTAAGTGGCCTGAAACAGCTAGAAGTGAGTGAGGACTGGCCTGAAAATGCCAAAGATTAAATGGTGATGGCCTGAAAAAGCTAAAAATTACTTAAAACCGACCTGAAAGTGCCAAAAATAAGATGAAAATGGCTTGAAAGTTGCAGAACTGGGGAAAAAAGCAGCCTGAAGACAGCCAAAAATGAGTTAAGACTGGCATCGAAGTGCCAGAAGGGAGTTAAAACGAGACCAAAAGGGCTAAAAATGAGTTAGAACCAGCCTGAAAACAGCCAAAAATGAGTTAAAATCCACCTGAAAATGCCAAAAGGGAGAGAAAATGTCCTGAAAGTTCCAAAAGCGAGTTAAAACCTGACTGAAAGAGCTGAAAGTGAGGTAAAACTGGCCTGAAGGTGCCAGAAGTGAGTTAAAAACATCCTGAAAGTGCCAAAGGTGAGATAAACTGGCCCAAAACCAGGCAAAATGAGCTAACAACAGAACAAAAACAGCCACAAAAGACTTTAAAATGGCCTGCATGGAGCCAAAAATGAGAAGAAACCTCTTGAAAGCCAAAATGAGCTGAAAGCAAAAATGAATAAAAATTCCTGAAAATGAGAAAACTTTAAAAAGAAAATCACACTGAAACCCCCTCAAAATGAACTAAAAACAACCTAAAACCACCCTGAAAAGAGGAAAACGCCACAGAAACATTGAAAAACCAGCTAAAAATGCCCCAGACTGTGCTAGAACCACCCTGAAATGAGCTGAAGTACCAAAAAAAGAGCAAGTAGGTATTAAAACACCCCAAACCGAGCAAAACCACAGGAAACGGCCTAAAACCAAGCAAAACACACTGAAAACCACTCAAAAACAAGCAAAAAAAAAAAACCAAACAAACATTGAAGTGACCCAAAATGATCAAAACGAGCCTGAAGTGCCCCAAAACGGGGTCAAACGCCAGCGAAAGATCCAAAGGGGAGCGCAAGGCCCCCGAACCCTGAGGAAGGTCCCCGATCCGTGGGAAGCCAAGGAGCGTCGGAGGGGTCTCGGGGGGCCGCGCTGGAGGCGCCAGGGGCAGCAGCTGAATCCCTGGATTTGGCTTTTCCCAGGAGGAAGACGAGGTGCCCGATGACGAGACCGTGAATCAGATGATCGCCCGGCACGAGGAGGAGTTCGACCTGTTCATGGTGAGGAGGAGGAGTGGGGGGGAGCGGGAGGAAGGGCAGGACCAGGAGGAGAAGATGGGAGAGAAGGAAGATCTCCCTAGGAAGAGCAGGGAGGGGAGAGGAGGAGATGGGGAAAGGTCTCATGAAGAGGAAGGGGAGGAGGAGGAGATGAGGATCTTGTGAGGAGGAAGAGGAAGGAGAGGAGAAGAGGAAGATCTCACAAGGAGGAGGAAGGACAGAAGGTGGGGGAGGAGGAAGATCTGAGGAGAAGGAGGGAGATCTCACAAGGAGGAAGAAAAAGGAGGGGGGGAAGTAGATCAAGAGAGGAGAGGAAGATCTCCCAAGGAAGAGGGGAGAGGAGGAAGAGGAGTAGCAAGAGGGCTCTGGAGTCTCCATGACGGAGACAGAAGAGTGGTAGGGGTGGGAAATTGAGGTGTCCATGAGTAGGAGGAAGGAGGATGAAGGAGGGCAGGAGTCTCCCAGCTCCGGTACAGCAGGGTGAGCTCAGGAGCCCCAGGAGGAGGAGATGTGGCTGGGAGTGTGGAAAAAGCCATTTTCCTATCCAAAATTCCTGCAGTGCAGGGATGGGACAGGGATGAGGAGCGAGAGCTTGTCCTGATACAGGAGCCTCAATGCCAGTGACATTCCCAGCCTGGGGAGCACCTCAGGGACCCTGTTCCAGTGTGCAGGGAGTGTCCAAGCCCAGAATGCCAGCAATGCTGGACATGGACAGAGGAGCAGGGCTCCTCTGGGAGGCCAGTGGCTCCCAGAACATCCCCAATTCCCAAAACTCCCCATTCCCCAAACTCTTCTCACTTCCTAAAACTCTCCGTGATGCTTTGGCTGCACAGCCTGTGCTGCTCCCAGAATTTCTTTGGGAGTTCACAAATCACTCCCAATTCACGAAACACCTCCAACTCCCAGTGTGGCTCCTCCAGCTCCCAATTCCCAGCACATAGTGTGGTTCCTGCAGTTCCCAAACCTGCCCCAGTCCCCAAAACTCCTGCAGTTTCCAGAGTCGATTCCTTCAACTCCTGAAATGTTTTCTGGCCCCAAAGTTCCTCCAGTTCCCAAAGCAGCCTCTGGCTCTGGGTGCGGCTCTTCCATCCCTGTTCTCCAGCAGCATCCCCATCCCACCTCAGATGCCCTCGATGCTCTCAGAATCCCCCTTTGGATCCATCCCTCATCCCCACCCCACCTCCAACCCCCATGAGCCCTGCCCAGACCCCCGTGACCGTTTCTGCCCCGGCAGCGCATGGACCTGGACCGGCGGCGGGAGGAGGCGCGGAACCCCAAGCGGAAGCCGCGGCTGATGGAGGAGGACGAGCTCCCCTCCTGGATCCTGAAGGACGATGCCGAGGTGGAGCGGCTCACCTGCGAGGAAGAGGAGGAGAAGATGTTCGGCCGCGGCTCCCGGCACCGCAAGGAAGTGGATTACAGTGATTCCCTCACAGAGAAACAATGGCTCAAGGTATTCCCAGGGTGGATCCACCTGGAGGGCTGGGAAATGTGCCTGGGGGGGCTGGAAAATTTCCAGGGTCCCTGGAAAATCTCCAAGGTCCCTGGAAAAATACCTGCAGGACCTGGGAAAGGTCAATGGGGCTTAGAAAAACACTCACAGGTCCTGGAAAAATGTCCACAAGTCCCAGGAAAAGGCCCACAGTTCCCAGAAAAATCCTAGCAGGTCCCAGAAAACACCTCTGAGGCCTGGAAAGCTCCCCTAGATGCTGGAAAACACCTGTGGATCCTGGAAAAGGTTCACAGATCCCAGAAAAACATAAGTCACCCTAGAAATGGGAGCCCTGGTCCCTTTGGAAATCCCCATCTTTCCAGGACCCTCCAGTCCCTGTGGGCCTGCCTCATTCCTGTGGATCCCAATCCCAAGGATTCCCATCCCCATTTCCTGCAGGCCATTGAGGAGGGAACGCTGGAGGAGATCGAGGAGGAAGTCAGGCAGAAGAAATCCTCGAGGAAGCGGAAACGGGAGCCCGAGGGTCCCGCGGGGCCCCCACCAAGTGCCCGGAGCCGGGACAAGGACGAGGAGAGCCGGAAGCAGAAGAAGCGGGGGCGGCCCCCAGCTGAAAAACTCTCCCCAAATCCACCCCCCCTCACCCGGAAAATGCGGAAAATCGTGGATGCCGTCATCAAGTACAAGGACAGGTGAGGGGGGCCAGGTGCTGCTGGGGAGTCCCGGGTGTTCGTGGCAGCACTCCCAGGCATTCCCAGGGAGCTGCGTTCCCATGGGTGACACAACGTGGCTCTGAGAGGATGAAGATCAGAGGGGATGGGATGGACAGGACAAGGATGATGAGAATGGCCACCCCTCATGCCCATTTTCCCCCCCACAGCAGCAGCGGGCGACAGCTGAGTGAGGTTTTCATCCAGCTCCCATCCCGCAAGGAGCTGCCAGAATACTATGAGCTCATCCGGAAACCTGTGGACTTCAAGAAGATCAAGGTACTGGGATCTGTCTGGATCCACTGGAATCCACCCCCTGGGGGCCCCCCCCTCATGCTTTTTCCTGCTCCCAGGAGCGGATCCGAAACCACAAGTACCGGAGCCTCAATGACCTGGAGAAGGACGTGATGCTGCTGTGCCAGAACGCCCAGACCTTCAACCTGGAGGGGTCCCTGGTACGGAAATCCACGGAAGAGCCCCTGGCATAACCAGGAATGGCACCTGGGAAGGGCCAGAAACAGCCTGGAACAGCTTTGGAATAACAGCCACGATGGTTTGGGATGGCCTGGAGTGACTGGGAATGTCCAGGAATGACCTGGAATGCCCTGGTTTTCCCCCAGATCTATGAGGATTCGATTGTGCTCCAGTCCGTGTTCACCAGTGTCCGGCAGAAGGTGGAAAAGGAGGAGGAAAGCGATGGAGAGGAGAGCGAGGAGGAGGAGGAGGGAGAGGAGGAAGGATCCGAGTCCGAGGGTGGGTGTTGGGAAGGGAGGGGAAGAGGGATGGCTTGGGAGGGGAAGGGGATGGATGGGATGGAGGTCAGGATAATTTGGAGGGTCTGGATTCCCCCCAGCCCGCTCAGTGAAGGTGAAGATCCGTCTGGGCCGAAAGGAGAAGGTTCCAGAGCGTGGGAAGGGCCGGCGCCGGGGGGCACGGGGGGGACGCCCCAAACCCCTCCTGAGTGACGACGAGAGCGAGGACGAGCAGGAGGAGGTGAGGGAATCCGGGAATGGCACTGGATCCTGAGAGAGACTCCCAAATCCAGGGAGTGACCCCTGATGCTTCACCCTTACCCTGAATCCTGGGCTGAATTCCCCAAATCCCAGGAGTGACCTTGGATCCTGGCAGTGATCCCAAATGCATCATCCTGATCCCAAATCCTGGGAGTGACCCCACATCCTGGGAGTGACCCTGAATCCCTCATTCTGACCTCCAAATCCTGGGCTGAACCCCCCGGATCCTGGGAATTGCCCCCAAATCCTTCATTCACATTTTGAGCTGAACTTGAGTGCCTCATCTCAATCCCAAATCCATGGCCTGAGCCCCAGATCCTATCCTGAACCCCCCAAATGCCTCATCCTGGCTTCCAGTTCCTCACCCCTTTTCCCTCCTCTCCAGGATCGCTCCGGCAGCGGCACTGAGGATGACTGACCCCAACATTCCACGGCTCCAGAATTCTGCGAAACCCCAGAGCCCCCTGCCCCCCACCCCCATTCTCCCCTGTAGCTCCAACGGCAGCGACACCAGAATTCCCCAAAACCCTGAAAATCCCAAAAAAAACCACCTCCAACCTCGTCCGTATTTATACCAGAACTGGCACTGCCACAGCCACCGGAGCTCCCAGATCATCCTGGATCCAGGTGGTCCTGGATGGTTCCACTGGGTTTATCCCAGGTTGTTTCAGATGGTCCCAAGTTGTCCCTGCTCACCCCAGATCCAGATTGTCCCCAAGTTCTCCTGGACTGTCCCAAGTGGTCCTGGGGCTGTCCCAGATTCAGTGGTCCCAGATTGTCCAGGGTGATCCAGACAATCCTGGGTGGTCTTAGGTCCCTCTGGATCATCTGAGAATCAACCCAGGTTGTCCTTGGATTGTCCTGGATCATCCCAGCCTGTCCTGGGTGGTCCCAGGTTGTCTCAGACCACCCTCCATCCCCTGGGCTCCTCCCGGTCGATCCCAATCCCACCTCCCCACGTTGTCGCTGTCCCTGGATTCCCAGCAGTCGATAATTAATTAATAAATTAATCCAACGGGAGCTGAGTCGCCTCTGAGGGAGAGCTGGGGGCATTCCGGGGGGGAATTGAGGGGCTCCAGAGGAGTCTCAGGGGGCAGGGTGTCGTTGTTGGGGTGACTCTGGGTATCGGGGGCTCTGTGGAGAGTCCCGGGGGGGGGGGGCGGTCCCAGAGGGTCCCTGGGGTGCCCCCCCCGCAGTGGGATTCACCTCATTCCCGGAGGTGCCACAGCAACGCCCCCTCCCTCCCCTGGGAATGGCGGGGAGCAGTTGGGGAAAGTTGTGCCCCCCCACCCCCCGATCCTGCTTCAACCCCCCCCGGGAATCGCCTCTAGTGGAAAATCCACGATTAATCCCGCGTGAAAAGAGAGAAAACATTTAAAAAGCGGCTTTTGGATGAGGGTGGGAAAAGGGACCCCCGTGCCGCGCCCTTTCCTTTTCCTGCTTTTCCCTCCTCTCCTCAAGGTTTTCCTGCCTTTAATCCCGGTTTTCCTGCCTCCATCCCGGCTTCCCTCCGCCCATCCCAGTGTTCCGGTCGCCCCGGTTTCCGCGTCTCCCCCCCGATCCCGGTTTTCCGTCCGGCCCTCCCACTTTTCCCTCCCTCATTCCCGGTTTTCCCGCCCCACCCTCCACCTTTTTGAACGCCCCGAGCTCCTCCCCCCGCCCGTTAAATGGGGCCCGACGAGACCCGCGGCCACGGGCGGCGGCGGCGCCGGGACGGACCGGGATCAGCACCGGGACCAGCACAGGCACCGGCATTCAGCTCCGGAACTCACCGGTACCGGGATCGGCACTGAGCGCCCCGATCCCTCCAAGCTCCGGCTCCCCTCCCGGTGGGCGCCCGTACACGAACCCCGCTTTGAAAACCGGGATCGAGCTCCCGACACAGCCCGGAGCCAACGGAAAGGAGCCGGGAAATACCGGGATGGGAACAGGCAGCACCGGGACAAGAGCGGGAACAGTCGAGAGCGGATCTGGGACCACCAGGGTGGGCGCTGGGATCACCGGGAGCAGACCGGGAAGCTCCGGGACCGCCGGGATCCTCCTGCTTTTTCTGGGAGCGGCGGCAGCGACAACGACACTGAGCACAGGTGGGGGCGCGGGGCCGAGAAGGGATTTTGGGGGTCCGGAGGGGGTGAGGAAACCCCCCAGACCCACGTTGGGGGTGAGGGAGGGCACCGGGAATCCTGGGGAGGGTTGGGAAGGGGCTGAAGGAACCAGGAGGGACGGGGGGGACACCGGGGGTCACCCCTCGAGCCGCGATTTGTACCCAGCAGAGCGGGGTCCCCCCTCCCGCTTTCACGGGGGTGTCCCACGGCTGGGGGAAACGGGGGGCGTTCGGTTCGGGGGCTCCCCGTGACCCCCTCGTGACCCCCCAGGGTCCCCAAAGTCCCCCCGGGCCCCCCCACGTGTCACCCCCCGCCCCACGGGCTGGGCAGCCCCGCCCCCTCGATCCGGGCAGGGCCAATCAGCGCGCGCGGCCCGCCCCGCCCCGCGACGGACGCGGCTCCCATTGGTTGAGCCCAGACTGGCCACCCGCGGGGGCGGGGCCTGCGCCAGCCAATCAGGGCGCGGCGCGCGGGGAGGGCGCGCCCGGGTGGGGCCGGTGGGGGAAATTGGAGCCCCTCAAAATGGGGCAAAAACACCCAGAAATGGCACCGGGACCCTCCGAAATGGGACCAGAAACCCCAAAAACCTGATCGGGACCTAAAAAATGGGACTAAAACTCGCCAAAAGAGTGACCGGAACCTCCCCAAATGGGACCAGAACGCCCCCGAAGTGGGGTCAAACTCCAAAACGGGATTGGAACTTTGAATATTGGGCCAGAATCCTCAAAGTGGTGCCAAAACACGCCAAAATGGGGTGGAAATCCCACAATACGGGACAAGACCCCACAAAATGGGACTGGAAGCCCGAAAATCTCTGGGATCCCCTAAATGGGACTCCCGGATTAACCCCCCCCCCCCCCCCTCCCGCTGGGCTAGAGCTTTTCCCCCCGCGGTGCCCCCCAAGTTCGGGAAGGGTTTTGAGGGTCCCCCAGGACGTTTTGGGGTCCTTGTGGGAGGGGGGAAGCTGCGAAGGTCTCTGGAGGGTTTTGGGGGTCTCTGGGTTGGGGAATGGGGGACCCGGGGGGGGTTTAGGGGTCTCAGGGATATTTTGGCTTCTTGGGTGCGTTGTGGGGATTCCTGCGGGGGTTTTGTGTTCATTTCAGGGGTTTTTTGGGGGTCCCTGACCCGATTCTCTCCCGTCCCCAGCGCCCTCGCCGTGCCCCCCGGACCAGCTGCGCTGCGGGGACGGCTCGTGCCTGTCGCGACTTTTCGCCTGCGACGGGGAGCCCGACTGTCCCGACGGGGGGGACGAGCTGGGCTGCGTCCCCCCGCCCTGCGACCCCTCCTTCTTCCAGTGTCGCGACGGGAGCTGCATCGCGTGGCTCTGGCGCTGCGACGGCGATCCCGACTGTCGCGACGGGGACGACGAGGCACCCGAGATGTGCGGGACCCCGCGGCCCCCCCACGCCTGTCCCCCCCTGCAGTTCCCCTGCGGCTCCGGCGAGTGCATCCACAGGCGCTGGCGCTGTGACGGGAGCCCCGACTGTCGCGACAGCTCGGACGAGGAGGGGTGTGGTGCGTGCGAGGGGAGGGACGGGGAGGGCGCTGGGAGGGACTGGGATGGACTGGGAGGGACTGGGACGGCCGGGGGGGTCGCTGCCCCGCTGACCCCCCCCCCCCGCGCCCCCCCAGCCGCCGCTCCCCCGTGTCCCTCCGGCCAGCTCCGCTGTCGCGACGGGCGCTGCATCCCCGGGGCTCGGGCCTGTGACGGGACTCCCGACTGTCGCGACGGCGATGACGAGGAGGAGTGTCCCGACGGTACGGGGGGGGCGCTGGGGGAGGGTTGAGGAGATCTGGCGAGGTTTGGGGGTGTTTGAGGGGGCTCAGAGGGGCTTGTGGGGGGTCTGGGGAAGTTTGAGGGGGTTTTGAGGGCGTTTGGGGGACTTCAGGGGGTCTGGGAGGGCTTGGGGGGGGGGTTAGGGGGAGTTCTGGGGCGGCCCCGGGGGGGTTTGGGGTGTCTGAGAGGATTTTGAGAGGACGTGGGGGAGGTTTGAGGGGGGATTTGGGGGATGTTTCGAGGGTACCTCGGTCTCTGACGCCTCCCCCCCGCGCCCCCCCAGCCTCGTCGTGTCCCCCTCCGCACCAGTTCCGCTGCCGCTCGGGCGAGTGTATCGCGATAGCGCAGGTCTGCGATGGGCGGCGCCACTGTCGCGACTGGTCGGACGAACCGCTCAAGGAGTGCGGTGAGGAGGAGCCCCAAAACCGCCCCGTGAGACCCCCCCAGTCCCCTCCCGGGACCTTCTAAACTTCCCCCAAAGTAGCCCCAGATCCCCTGAGAACCCCAAAACCCCCCAGACCCCCCCGCAATTCCTTGGAAACCGCCCCAAAAAAATCCCAAATCCTCCCAATACTCTTAACCCCCCAAACACCTTTAAAACCCCTGAAGGCCCCCTCAGACCATCCCAAAACCTCCCCAACCCCCGGTTTTACCCCAACTCCTCCTCCCCAGGACTTTGGGGGTCTCTGTTCTTTTTTGGGGAGGGCATTTTGGGGAGTCTGACCCCCCTCGTATCTCCCAGGGGTGAACGAGTGCCTGGCGGGGGGCGGGGGCTGCTCCCACACCTGCCGGGACCTCCCCGTGGGCTTCGAGTGTCTGTGCCCCCCCGGCTTCGGCCTGGAGCCCGACAACCGGACGTGCCACGGTGTGTGACATCCCCAAAATACCCCCAAAAATATCCTAAAATACCCCAACGTCCCCCCCACAATGCCCCAAACCGGGACACCACGGGGGAAACCCTGACACCCCCAAATCTGCCCCGGGGGGGGTGATGGGGCTCCTGGGGGAGGTTTGGGGGTGTCCCAGGGGAGTTTGGGGTCAAAGGGGGGAGTGGATCAGGGGGTCCCCAAGGGGGTCAGGGGGAGTTTGGGGGTCTGGGCGGTTTGGGAGTGTCAGGGGTTTGAGGGGCCCTATGGGGATTTTGGAGGGCTGAGGGGGCTCCCTGTGAGGGGGTGACCCTCGTGACCCCCCGGTGACCCCCCCCAGGCCCCCCCGGGACCCTCCTGGTGAGCACCCGGCACCAGGTGCTGGCGCTGGGGGGCTCCGAACCCCAAATCCTGCGGGGGCCTCTCAAGCACGTGGCTGCACTGGACATCGGCATCGAGGGGGGGACCCTGTTCTGGGGGGACCCCAGCGAGGGGCTCATCTACAGGTGAGGGACCCCCAATGCCCCCCGGATCCCCAGTGACCCCTAATCCTCCCCAGTGACCCCAAATCCCTCCCAATGCACCCCAGTCCCCCCATGGCCTCCCAGTTTTCCCCTCCCGTGTCCCATCAGGAGCCCAAATTCCCTCCCTAGTCCCCCTCAATCCCAACTCCCCCCAGGACCCCCCTCTGTCCTCCCAGTTCCCCCCACTGACCCCCCCCCGTGCCCCCCAGAGCCCCCCTGGCCGCGGGCCCGGCGGTGCCACTGGGGGTGGTCCCGGGCCCAGGGTCCCCGGGCGGGATCGCCCTGGACTGGATCCATCGGCTCCTGTACTGGACCGAGCCCGGCTCCGGCCGCGTGGCCGTCGGAGACTCCTCGGGGACGCGGCACCGGACCCTGCACCGGGACCCCCGCACGCGGCCCTGGGGAGTGGTCGTGGACCCCCTGAATGGGTACGGGGGGACGGAGGGGGGACAGGGAGGGACAGGGAGGGGGGACGGGGGGACACGGAGGGGGGCAGGAGGGGACATGGAGGGGGGACGGGGAGGGACAGGGAGGGGGGACAGGGAGGGACAGGGAGGGGGGCAGGAGGGGACATGGAGGGGGGACAGGGAGGGACAGGGAGGGGGGACAGGGGGGACACGGAGCGGGGATGGGGGGGGACATGGAGGGGGGACGGGGGGGGGACACGGAGCGGGGGACACAGAGGGGGGGACAGGGGGCTTTGGGGACAGAGGCGCTTGTGACAGTGACAATGACATGGAACAGGATGGATGGTGGCTGTGGGGGAGAGGGAACAGGGGACACCAGTGGCACTGGTGACACCGGTATCCCCCCAGGTACCTGTACTGGTCAGACTGGGGGTCCCGCCCCTGCATCGCCCGGGGTGCTCAGGATGGTGCCCCCCCTGAGGCCCTGGTGACCGAGGACGTGGAGCGGCCCCAGGGGCTGGCGCTGGGTGAGGGTCCCACACCTGTCCCCAAACTGTCCCCGTGTTTCTCCCCAGACCCCCCCACACCTCTCTGACCTTGCAGTGCCTGTGCTGAGTGTCCCCGTATGTCCCCAGCCCCGCGTCCCCCCCAGCCCAGATGTTCCCCCAGACTCCCCAATGCCCCCCTGACCCCTCTGTGCCCCCCAGACCCATCCTCCCAGCGCCTGTACTGGACCGACGGCCGCCTCCACACCATGTCCAGCGTGGCCCTGGATGGGAGCAGTCGCCAGACGCACCTGAGGGACCCCCAGCACCTGGCACAGCCCCTTGGCCTCGCCGTCTTCCAGGTGAGACCCCCCAATGTCCCCCCACAGCCCCTCCATGACCTTCCCTGTGTCCCTCAGGACCCCCTGGTGTCTCTCTCGTGTCCCCTCTGACCCCCCCCGTGTCCCCCCCCAGGACTGGGCCTTCTGGACCGACCCCCCCCGGGGGGCCCTGGTAGCCGCGCGGCTCCAGGGGGGCTCCCCCACCCCCCAGGTGGTGGCCCAGGAGCTTTTCAGCCCCGAGGCCGTTGTGGTTCTGCACCCGGGGAGGCAGCCGGCAGGTAAAACCCCCGAAACACCACTGGGACACCCAGGGACCACCCCAGACCCCCCCTCACCTGTGCCCCACCCCCAGGCCCCAACCGCTGCGAGGGTCCCGGAGGTCTCTGCTCCTTCCTGTGCCTCCCCTCCCCTGCCCGTGGCCCCGGCTCCCCCCGGTTCAGCTGCACCTGCCCCGACGGGGAGCACCTGGACAGTGACGGACGCACCTGTGTCACAGGTAACCCCCTGAGACCCCCAGACCCACCTGTGTCACAGGTAACCCCCTGAGACCCCCATGAACCCCCCCAGACCCACCTGTGTCACAGGTAACCCCCTGAGACCCCCATGAACATTGCCCCCAGACCCACCTGTGTCACAGGTAACCCCCTGAGACCCCCAGACCCACCTGTGTCACAGGTAACCCCCTGAGACCCCCCCCAAACATTGCCCCCAGACCCACCTGTGTCACAGGTAACCCCCTGAGACCCCCATGAACATTGCCCCCACACCCACCTGTGTCACAGGTAACCCCTGAGACCTGCCCAGACCCTCCTGAGACCCCTCAACCTCCCCCCCCAATCTCTCCCTGACACACCTGTAAGACAGGTAACCCTGAGATCACCCTGAACTTGCCTGAGACTCCCCCAAAATTCCCCCAAACCCCTCCTAGGGTTCACCTGTGCCCAGGTGACCCCACCCATGTTCCCCCAGAGCCCCCCAGGACCCCTGAGCCCCTCACCCGGAACTTCAGCAGGGAGGGAAACGCCTCGACAGGTAATGAATGGCCTTGCTGCCGGCCACACCCACCGGCCACACCCACTGGCCACACGCTGAACTCTCCTGTCCCCACAGGTGACCTTGGCCTGACTGGGGGGCCCGGGGGGGCCCGGCCGGGGATGACAGCGCTCGGGGTCCTGCTGCCCCTCGGTATGGGGCAAGGGGGGGTCAAAATTTCGGGGGCTTTAGGGGAAATGCAAGGAGACCCAAGAAAGGGGTGCCTGGGATGGAGGTCTGGGGGGCCAGGGAGAGCCAGAACGGGGATCCCAGAGACTGGGGAGAGTTACAAAACAGAGAAGCCAAAAAAGGAGGGTTGGGAGTGGGGGGGGCAAAATGAGGTGGAGGCGAAATTTGGGAGGAGCCGGGATGGGGATTGGGGGGGTCCCATTCCTGCAGCTCCCGCCCGTGGCCACCAGGGGTTGGTGCCATTGGGGTCAGGCCCTGCTTGGGGCCCGGATTTTGGGGGTGAAGTTCCGGATTTTGAGGGTGAAATAAGTCCCAGGTGAAGTCCTGGATTTTGGGAGTGAAGTAAGTCCCAGATTTTGGGAGTGAAGTAAGTCCTGGATCTTGGGGGTGAAATCCTGGATTTTGGGGATGACGTCCCGGATTTTGGGGGTGAAGTCCCAGACTTTGGGGGGTCACCTGAGGGGGGTGTCCCCGTTTTGGAGCCCCCCATGATCACCCCCCCATCCCTGCCGTGCCTCCTAGGGCTGGTGCTGTGCCTGGGGGTGGCAGCCAGGGCGCTGTGGCAGGAGTGGCACCGGCGCAACACCAAGAGCATCAGCTTCACCAACGCCACCTTCCGGAAAGGGCTCGGGGACCCCCTGGATGGGGGTGGGCTCGGGGACCCCCTGGTGAGTGAAAGGGGGGGGGGACTTGGGGACAGCCTGGATTGGGCAGTGGGTTTGGGGGACCCCCTGGTGAGAGGGGGGTTCTGGGGCAGGAGGGGGTTCAGGGACCCCCCGCTGACCCCCCCTTTCCTCTCCCAGCGGCCACTGACGTCAGAGGATGATGAGCCCTGAGGATTTGGGGGAGACAAGACCCCCCCCAGAGCCCCCTGGGGTGGGGGAACTGCGGGACTGAGAGCAGAGCTTGGGGCGGCCACACCTGGGAGCAGCTGTGTGCACGTGGACACACCTGGGCAGACATCTGGATACACCCGGGCACAGCTGGAATAGCTACACACACTCAGATGTGGCTGTGGATGCACCTGGGAGTTCCCAGGCACACCTGGATACACCTGTGCACACCTGGACACAGCTGTGCACACCTGAACATAACTACAGACACACCTGTGCACACCTGTGCACCCCTGGACATACTTGGACAAGGCTGTGTACACCTGGACACGACTACAGACACACCTGTGCACACCTGGACATACCTGGACACAACTGCAGACACACCTGGACACACCTGGACATGGCTGTGCACACCTGGACATGACTGCAGGCACACCTGTGCACACCTGTGCACACCTGGACACGACTGCAGACACACCTGTGCACACCTGGACATGGCAGTGCACACCTGGCTGTGGCTGCAGACACACCTCTGCACACCTGGACATACCTGGACAAGGCTGTGCACACCCAGCTGTGCCTACAGGCACACCTGGACACACCTGTGCACACCTGGACAAGGCTGTGCACACCTGGCTGTGGCTGCAGACATACCTGGACTCACCTGTGCAGAGCTGTCCATGTCTGTTCGTGGCTGTCCAGGTGCTCCAAGTGACCTGGGGCAGTCTGGGGTTTTTTTTAACCAAAATACTGTGAATTCCCTCCAGACTGAGGCCCTGGGAAGTGGGCGGAGCCGAGGCGGCCCTGCCCCTCCCCTGTCAATAAAGTTTTATTTATTGATCTCTTAGAGACCGGACTGGGTGAACTGGGAGGGACTGGGAGCGCTGGGAGGGGGCAGGGGGAAACCTCCATGGACGCGAGTGGCCCACAGCACAGCAGCCTCGTCCCCACCCCTGCAGCACGCTCGCTGATTGGTCGTCATTTCCCTCCAAAATCGCTACTCGGTGCTCATTGGACATTGCGCGCGCAGTACGCATGCTATTGGCTGCGCGAACTGCCAATCACGCTCCACCCCCGACCCTGGCTGTGATTGGCCACCTCGTGTCCCGCCGCCGATTGATTACCGCGCCTGTCATTCTAAGGATGCTCCCGTTCCCCCAGCAGCCCGCGCTCCATTGGCTGCACTCGCCGTCATTCAACGGCATTCTCCAATCGCTGTGCGGCGCGGGTGGGAGGAGAGAGCGCTGCAAGCTACTGGCCGTGGCCACCGTCATTCATTCCTGGCACCGCCGTTTCCGCGATTTCCGCTTCCTCGACCAATCGGAGCGTCTCGCGGGGCTGCCCAGGCGCAGCGCGCAGCACGATTGGCTGCACACCCCGCAGTCCCGCCCACGCACGGCGACGAATCGACGCGCTTCCATTTGCCCGCCCGGCTGCCACTCACAGAACATGCCTCAATCGCGGCGCGCCGGCGCCTTCCTTTCTCCTATTGGTCGCTGCGCGCTGCCTGCAGCCGCTGATTGGCCGAGAGTTCTGTCACTCAAGGGGCTCCGGCCCGGCGACTGGTCGCCTGGCGCCGGTGCGGGCGGGCCTCCCCGCCGCGCTCCCAGCGTGCCCCGCGCGGCCCGAGGCGAGCGCGGCCCGTGCCCGTCGCCGCCTCCGCCATGTCCGAGTTCGGCCCCGCGCCGCCCCCGCCCCCCCAGCCCGGGGCCGCCCCCGCCGCTCCCCCCCTCGGCCGGGCCCGGGGGGGGCCCGGGGGGCGGCGGCGGCGGCGGCGGCGGCGGCGGGACGGGGCGCAAGGACGCGTTCGCCGACGCGGTGCAGCGCGCGCGGCAGGTGAGGGGCGCGTCGGGGCGGCGGGAAGCGGCGGGAGGGGCCGGGGACCCCCCGCGACCCCCCCCGGGGCGCCGCGGCCCCGCCCCCACGTTCCCGGTAAGGCCCCGCCCCCCACGGGGGTCGTGGGAGGGGAGGTCGCCCCTCCCCCACCCCCGGGACCCCCTCACTCAGGTTCCCCCCCCGGTTCCGTTCCTCCCGCGCCGCAATAAAATTTCCCGCATCCCTCCCCGGTTGTTTTCCCCCGATTGCGGGAGGTGCTGGCGCCGTAATTACGGTAGTTACGGCACTTTACCGTAATTCCTCCCCCGCTCTCGCGCAGCCTTTGGCGCCACAATTACGGCAATTATCGTAATTAACACCCTCGCCAAGAGCGAGGCGCTTTGGGGGTGCGCAACTGCCCCCCGACAACCCCAATTCGGGGGTCCCGCTGCCGCCAGGGGCCTCAGGGAGGGAATTCAGGGGGCTCCCAAAATTTGGGAGTCGGGGGTGGCGGGCACTGGGGGAGCCCATCGGCCTGGAGAGATTTGGGGGGCTCAGGGAGGGGTTTTGGAGAGCCCTGGGGGTTTTAAACGTGGATTTGGGGTTGGCTTTGGCGGGTTTCAGTCTCGTGGGGGCCTTTTGGAGGGGTTTCTCAGTGTTTGGGCGCCCCCTCCCAGAGATTTTGGGGCAGTTTTGGGGAGCCCCGGCTTGTGCTGGGGTAGTGGGGGGAGTCTTTACTTTGGGGTGACCCCACTGGGCATTTTGGGGGGTTCCCCGCGAGTTCTCAAGGCAGTTTGGATGTCCCTGGGGTTGTTCGGGGGCACCTGTAGGGTTTTGGGACCTCCTGGGTGGTTTTGGGAGTTCCTTGAGAGGTTTGGGTGGTCTTTGGGAGGGTTTTGGGGTTCTCGGTATGAGTTTGAAGGGAATAATTTTTTAGGGTGATCCCTTGGGGCTTTTGGGGAGGTTTTGGAGCATCTTGGGTTGTTTCAGGATCTCCTGTATGAGTTGGGGGGCCTCTGAGGGTGTTTGGGGGTCCTTTTGAGGGAGGGGGGGGATTTTGGGAGTCCCAGGTGGGTTTTGAGGCTCCCTGGGACCTTCAGGCCCCCCCAATTTTGCGGTGACCCCCCCCTTCCCCTCCCACCCCCCCAGATTGCAGCCAAGATCGGGGGGGACGCAGCGCCACCGGTGCCCAACAACAACCCCCCCCCCCCCGATTTCGGGAGCTTCGGGGGGCAGAAACGGCAGCTGGAGGATGGCGGTAAGGGGGGCACGGGACCCCCAAACCCAGGAGAGCCCCGCAGACCGTGGGGGAACTCCCAGAACCCTTTGGGGAGGGAGCAATCGAGGAGTCCCTAACACCACATCATTCCCACCCCCTGCAGACCAGCCTGAGAGCAAGAAATTGGCAGCCCAGGGGGAAGGTGAGGGGGGTTTGGGGGTCCCTGGGGTGGGCTGGGGAGGGGTCTGGGGGGCTTTGGGCATCAGGACTTTGGGGGGCTCCTGTAGCTGCAGTTGTTCCCAGGAGGGGGCGCTGTGGGATGTCCCAGGGGGCAGTTTGGGGGTCCCCAAAGGGTGCTTGGGGGCCCCAGGGAGGTCTGGGGTGGCCAAAGGGAATCTGGGGTGTCCTGGAGGGGTTTCAGGAGGTCCTGGGGGAGGTTTGAGGTGGGTTGAGCGGGTCCAGGGGGAGGTTGGGGGTTCTGGGGGAGTTTTGGGGTGTCCAGGGAAGGTCTCAGGGGGTCTGGAGGTGTTTTTTAGGGAGTCCTCGGGGTGGTTTGGGGTATTCCAAAGGGGTTTGGGGGCTGGAAAGGGTTGGGGGGGTGGGGAAGTTGGGGGGGGGTCTTGGGGGGAAGTTGGGGCTCCCCCAAATTGGGGGGACCCCCACAGACAGGTCAGGTTCCCCCCCCAGCGCTGCCGGCACCGATGGGGCCCATCCACCCCCCACCCAGGTATGGGGGTGCAGGGGGCCTGGAGCGTGTTGGGGGGTGGGAGGGGTTCTTTTGGGGGTTCCTGAGGGAAGTTTATGGGTTGGGAAGGAGGGGGAGGGTTCCTGGGGGGGGTCCTTGGATTTGAGGGATTTTTAGGGGAGTACTGATGGTTTTGGAGGGAGGTTTGGGGGGTCCTCGAGGGGGGGGTTGGAGGTTTTGGTGATTCTGTGGGGTCTTGGGGTGGTTTTAAAACATCCTTGGGGACGTTGGGGCAGTGTTGGTGGGTCCTGGGGGGTTTTGGGGTGCTCATGGGGTTTTTTGGGTCCCCATGACCCCCTGGTGCCCCCCAGGACAACGGTGACGGAGGAGTACCGGGTCCCTGACGGAATGGTCGGCCTCAGTGAGTCTGGGGGGGCCCTTCAGTGGTCCCCAGGGGGTTGGGGACCTCCTGGAGAGCCTTGGGGACGTCCCCAAACCCCGCTCTGTGTCCTCCCCCTGCAGTCATCGGCCGCGGGGGGGAGCAGATCAATAAGATCCAGCAGGATTCGGGGTGCAAAGTGCAGATCTCCCCAGGTACGGGTGGCTGAGGCCCCAAAACCCTCCTGAGCCCCCCAAATTATGGGGGACAGCCCCCAAACACAAGAGGGCTCTGCTGACCCCCCTGTGCCTCTCCAGACAGCGGCGGGTTACCGGAGCGCAGCGTGTCCCTGACGGGGTCCCCGGAGTCTGTGCAGTGAGTGACCCCAAAATCCCCCTTGGAAACCCCAAAATACTCCTGGGAACCCCAAAACCATCCCAGAACCCCCTTAGGGACCCCCAAAATAACCCTTGGGGACTCCAAAATGCCTCCTGGGATCCCTTTAGGGAGCCTCAGACCCACCCCAAGACTCGCAAAATCTCCCTGGGACCCCCAACCTCCCCCTGGACTTCCCCTGGACCCCCTCAGTGACCTCCCCAAGCCCCCAGGGACCCCCCAAATTCCACTCGGGTCTCCCCAAACCTTTCCAAATTTCTCCTAAACCCCCAGATGACCCCCTAACCCTAACCCCCCAAATCCCCATGTGACCCCAAACCCTCCCAAGTCTCCCCTAAATCTCCCCAGATCCCCCCAGTGATCCCTCACCCCCTCCCCAGGAAGGCGAAGGCACTGCTGGACGACATCGTGTCACGGGGCAGGGGGGGCCCCCCAGGACCCTTCCCTGACGCCACCAACGGCCAGAACGGGACAGTCCAGGAGCTGATGATCCCAGCAGGAAAAGCGGGATTGGTCATCGGGAAGGGTGGGGAGACCATCAAACAGCTGCAGGTGCCCCCAAAAATCCCTCGTGGGGGGGGTGTTGGGGGAGATTTGGGAGGGTTTTGGAGTCACTGAGGGGAGTTTGGAGGTCTCTGCTCATCCCTGTGGGACTGGGACGGGGGGAAGAGCCTTCAGCAGCTCCAGGAACCCCAAAAGTGCCCTGGGGGGTGCCTGGGTGGTTTGGGGGGGTCAGTGCTGAGGGGTCCTGGTGCCCCCCCCAGGAACGGGCAGGGGTGAAGATGATCCTGATCCAAGACGGTTCCCAAAACACCAACGTGGACAAACCCCTGCGGATCATCGGGGAGCCCTACAAAGTGCAGGTGAGAGGTGCCCAAAACCGACCTTGGAATGACCCCAAATACCCTGAAATAACCCCAAAGTGACCCCCCCAAACCCCCGTTCCCAGCAAGCCTGTGAGATGGTGCTGGACATCCTTCGGGAGCGTGACCAGGGCGGGTTCGGGGATCGCTCGGACTACGGCTCCCGCCTGGGCGGGGGCATCGACGTGAGTGTGCCCCCCAAAATCCCTTTTGTCACCCCAAAACTCCCTAAAAAATCCCATTTTTCATTCCAAAATCTCAGCGTTTCAACCCAAAAAATCCTATTTGTCACCAAACATGTTTCACCCCAGATATCTGGTTTTTCAACCCAAGTTTTTTTGTGAGTTTTCAGACACCCCAACTCAAGCCCCCATTTTTCACTCTATAAAAATCTAATTTTCCGAATCAAATTCGTCATTCTTCATTCTTAAATGCACATGTTTTTCAAGGAAATTCCATTTTCCAATTTAAAACATTTTAGCTTTCAGTCAACAACCAATCTTTATTTTTGCATTTAAAAACTAGCTGTTTTTCAATAAAAACCCTTGCTTTTCAGTCAAAAAAAAAAAATCTCGTTCTTCAACACGAAAAATCCCAGTTTCAAGGCAAAAATTCTCATTTTCACCCTAAAACTCACATTTATCTAAAACCATTCATTTTTCCCTCATAAAAACCCCCCAAACCCTTCTCAACCCCATTTTCCCGAGGGGGTCAGGACCCTCAGATCCCCCCACGCTCCCCCAGGTGCCGGTGCCACGACACTCGGTCGGGGTTGTCATCGGCCGCAGCGGGGAAATGATCAAGAAGATCCAAAACGATGCCGGGGTGCGGATCCAGTTCAAGCAAGGTTTGGGGAGCCCCTTCCCGCCCCGAGACAGACCCCTCCCCATTGACCCGGGGGCCTGGGGACCCTCCCATGACCCCCCCAAAACCTCACAGACGATGGGACAGGACCGGAGAAAATCGCTCACATCATGGGACCCCCCGAGCGCTGCGAGCACGCGGCCAGGATCATCAATGACCTCCTGCAGAGCCTGAGGGTATTTGGGGAGGGGGCTTTGGGATGGGAGATCATCAATGATTTTCTGCAGAACCTGAGGGTATTTGGGGAGGGGGCTTTGGGGTGCAGGATCATCCATGACCTGCTGCAGAGCCTGCAGGTATTTGGGGAGGGGGCTTTGGGATGGGGGGATCATCAATGATTTTATGCAGAGCCTGAGGGTATTTGGGGAGGGGGCGCTGGGTTGGGGGATCATCCATGACCTGCTGCAGAGCCTGCAGGTATTTGGGGAGGGGGCGTTGGGGTGCAGGATCATCCATGACCTGCTGCAGAGCCTGCGGGTATTTGGGGAGGGGGCTTTGGGGTCGGGGGATCATCAATGATTTTATGCAGAGCCTGAGGGTATTTGGGGAGGGGGCTCTGGGTTGGGGGATCATCCATGACCTGCTGCAGAGCCTGCAGGTATTTGGGGAGGGGGCTGCACCTTAGGGGGCAACAGGAGCTGTTCTAGGGGAAGGTTGGGAGGGGTTTTTGGTGTGGGGACATAATTTTGGGCAAGAGTCAGGACCTGTTTTAGAGCAGGGATATTTTTAGGGTGTGTCCCCCCTGTTTTGGGGGTTCTGTCCACCCCTGACTCTCCCCCCTCTCCACAGAGTGGCCCCCCAGGACCCCCCGGGCCGGGGCTGCCGCCAGGGGGCCGCGGCCGGGGCCGGGGCCAGGGCAGCTGGGGCCCCCCCGGGGGAGAGATGACCTTCTCCATCCCCACCCACAAGTGTGGGCTCGTCATCGGCAGAGGTGAGGGGGGACAACCCCTGGGACCTCCCAATTCATCCCTGGTTCCCTAAATCCCCACAAACACCCCCAAAATCCCTCCCTGGGCTCCCCAAATATCTCCCTGGGCCCCTCAAATTCTCTCCTGAACCCCTGTAACTCCCTTAGGCACCCCCAACATCCTGCAAAGAATCCTGAGACCCCCCAGAACCCACCCAGATCCCCTCTGAATACATCCTGACCGCCCCCCAAAAGCTCTGTCTCTTCCCTTATATTGGGGGAGCTCACTGGGGCTCCACACTTCGGGGTTTGGGAGTTCCCAGGGGGGTTTGGGGTCCTGGTAAGAGTTTGGGGATTCTGGGAGGCTTTTGGGGTTCTCCAGGGAAGGTTTTGGAGGGTCTCAGGAGGGTTTTGCTGGTCCCAGGGAGGACTTGGGGCTCCCAGGGGGATTGTGGGGTTTTGGGGTGCCCCCTCTGACCGCGGGGGGTTTTGGGGTGCAGGGGGGGAGAACGTCAAGGCCATCAACCAGCAGACGGGGGCGTTCGTGGAGATCTCGCGGCAGCTCCCCCCCAACGGGGACCCCAACTTCAAACTGTTCGTGATCCGTGGCACCCCCCAGCAGATCGACCATGCCAAGCAGCTCATCGAGGAGAAGATTGAGGTGAGAGCACCCTAAAAAAAACATTTCCAGGGGAGCCCAAAACTCCCCAAAATCCCCAAAAAAGCCCAAAACCTCCAGGGCTCTGGAGTCTCAGTATCGCCCTCTGGTGGGGGACGCATGGTGCTGCAGGCTGCCCCAAATCCCGCTGAGGGACCCCCACGACCCTCCTGGGGTCCCCCAAACCTCCCCTGACCCCTGTTTTTCCCCGCTTAGGGCCCACTGTGCCCCGTCGGCCCCGGTCCCGGCCCAGGGGGTCCCCCCGGCCCTGCCGGCCCCATGGGCCCCTTCAATCCCGGACCCTTTAACCAGGGTCCCCCCGGAGCCCCTCCACAGTGAGTACCGGCCTTTTTCGGGGGGTTCTGGGGGTCTCCCCCAAAATGGACCCCCCTGACTCCCCTTTTTCTGCAGCCCGGGGGGGCCACCCCCCCACCAGTACCCCCCCCAGGGCTGGGGCAACACGTACCCCCAGTGGCAGCCGCCAGCCCCCCACGACCCCAGTGAGTACCGCGACCCCTCGGGACTTGGGGGGGCACCTGTGGTTTTGGGGGGGCCTCCCAAGGGTTTGGGGAACCTCCCTGGGGCTGACCAGCTGGGTTTTGGAGGTTTGGGGGGGTGAGGTGGGGATAGGCACTGATAATGTGTGGGATGTGACCCCTTGGTTCTGGGGGTGGTCTGGGATTTTGAGGGGTGGTCACAGAGTTCAGGGGTTCCCCCTGATTTTGGGGGGGCTCCCCCTGACTTACGCTGGGAATTTTGGGCCTCCCCGGTGTGATTCTGGGGCAATGTCAGACCCCAAGCAATGACCACGTGGGTTATGGGGGGGTCCCCGAGTTTGAGGCTCCTTCCCTGAACTCGGGGACCCCCCAGGTGAGTTCGGGATTTTGGGTTTAGGGACCTCCTCATCCAAGGGGTGACAATGCCAGATGCCACCTCTGCCATGACTTGGGAGTATCCTGTGTTTATGTGGGGGGGTGGAATTCCGAAATTTGCGGCTGCCCAAATGGATTTGGGGGCCCCCCCCGGCTGACACCGTGGTTTTGGGGCCCCCTCCAGGCAAGGCGCCCGCCCCGGACCCCAACGCGGCCTGGGCCGCCTACTACTCGCACTACTACCAGCAGCCCCCCGGGCCGGTGCCGGCGCAGCCCCCGCCTGCCGCGCCCCCCGTGCAGGGGGAGCCCCCCCAGCCCCCCCCCACCGGCCAGGCCGACTACACCAAGGCCTGGGAGGAGTACTACAAGAAATTAGGTGAGCACCCCGAATTTCGGGGAGAGGGGGAAGACTGGGGGGTCCAGGAGCTTTCAAACCCACCCTGGGACTTCCCAAAATCCGCCCTGGACTCCCCATGGCTCTGGTGGGAGGGGGAAAATTGGGGGGTCCAGGAGCTTCCAAACCCACCTTGAGATTTCCCAAAATCTGCCCTGGGCTCCCTGTGCCTCTGGTGGTTCTGGTTTGGAACTACAGGAGTTCCCCAGAAAACCTGGGGAGCTGTTCCCTGGACCCCAAAACACCTCAGAACCCACCAACCTCCCCTTGAGGACCCTCAAACCCCCCCAGGAGCCAAACCATTCACAGGGACCCTGAACCCCCCCACCCTGAACCCTCCAGGCTGCACCTGGGGGACCCCAAACCTGTCCCTCTGACCCCCCAAGCTGCCCCTGAGGACCCCAGATGTGCCCCTCTGTCCCTGTAACCCTGCTTGGGAACCCCTAAACTCCTGTGGGCCCCCTGACCCCCCCGTGCCCCTCCAGGCCAGCAGCCGCAGCAGCCGGGGGCCCCCCCGCAGCAGGATTACACCAAGGCCTGGGAGGAATACTACAAGAAACAAGGTAAATCCCCCCAAAAATCCCACGGGGGGGCTCTGGGGTCATCCCCCTGCCCTGACCGCCCTGACCACGTCCCCACAGCGGCCCAGGTGGCCTCGGGGGGCGGTCCCGGGGCCCCCCCAGGCCCCCAGCCCGACTACAGCGCGGCCTGGGCCGAGTATTACCGGCAGCAAGCGGCGTACTACGGGCAGACCCCCGGGGGGGCCGGGCCCGCGCCCCCCCCCGCGCAGCAGGGACAGCAGGTACGGCTCCCCCGGGACCCCCAGACCTGAAACGGGGCCCCCAAACCTGCCCTGAGACCCCCAAACCTGACCCGGGACCCCCAGACCTGAAACGGGGCCCCCAAACCTGAAATGGGACCCCCAAACCTGAAATGGGACCCCCAAACCTGCCCCAGGACCCCCTAACCTGACCTGGGACCCCCAAACTCCCCCAGGACCCCCAAACTCCCCAGGACCTCCAAACCTGACCTGGGACCCCCAAACTCCCCCAGGACCCCCAAACTCCCCTGGGACAATCTCCCTGCCCAGGGAAGCATTTATGGTGACAGAGACTCACCCAGACACTGTGGGACTCCCCCCTGCCCAGGACCCCCCAAAACCAACCAGGAGGCCCCAAAACAGCTCAGGACCCCCAAAATTCCCCCCCTCGACCTTCCTGCTGGGGAAGGGTTGGCACTGCAGGACCCCCCCGTGCACATCCTGAGCCCCAAAATTCCACCAAGAGTTCCCTCCCAGACCCCAAACCCCACCCTGGGACACCCAAAACACCCCTGGGACCTTCAGAACTCCCCCTGGGCTCCCCAAACCCAACCAGGAACCCCCAGATGTCCCTGAAAACCCCTGGGGCTGTCACACACCTCATCTGTTGGGAGAGAGGCTGGGACTGCACAGACTGACCCCACCCCAAGGACCCCCAAACCCAACCAGGAAGCCCCAAAACTCCCTGAAAACCCCTGGGGCTGTCACACACCTCCTCTGTTGGGAGAGAGGCTGGGACTCCCCCCCCAAGGACCCCCAAACCCCCCGGGAAGCCCCAGAATCCCCCCCAGGGGGATCTGGGGTGCCCTGCACCCACCCTGCTTCCCCCCCACAGGCTCAGTGACCCCAACGTGCCCCCCCGTCTGTGACCCCCTTTTGTTTTGGGCGAGCGGCTGCGGCCGGATGGGGCGAGCGGCCCCCCACGACCCCCCAGAACCCCCCTGGAGGGAGGTCTCCCCCCTCCCCCAGCCCCTTTCTCCCCACATTTCCCCCCCGGAGCCGCTCGAACATTCCTGGGAGCCGCTGGGGACCCCCCAAACAGCCCCGGGGACCCGAAAATCCCCCTGGGACCCCCAACCACCTGGGGAACCCCAAACCCTCCCCGAAACCCTCAGATCCCCTTGTGGGGACCCCCAGATGCCCCCCGGGGAGCCCAAGATTTGCCCCAGGGCCCCCAACTCCCCCTCGGGGCCCCCCCAAGACCCCCCCCCAAGGCCCCCTGCGATCCCCCCAAGCTCCCCGGGGGTCCCCAAATCCTCCCCGGCCTCCCCCCCGGGGGTCCCCGAGCCCCCCGGCCGCCCCCCCCCGCCGTGTCCGTGTCGTTCCGGAGCATCTGGAAAACTCCGACCACCGAAGGCTCAAAGTTTTTACTTTTTACCGCTTGTTTTTAACTTCACAAATAAACGGAACAAAAACCACTCTGGATTTCCGATGAAATTCTGACGGATTGGAGAAAATAGGGGAAAAAAAAAAAAACATTTTGGGGGGGAATTAAAGGCGGTTTGGGGGGTAAAAAAAGTTGTGTCTTGGGGGTCGTGCTGGGGTGAAAAATGTGCTTCGGGGGCGGATACTGCAGGCTTTGGGTTGCAAAACGGTGATTTGAAATAAAACCGGGGGGTTTGGGGGTGACGCTGGACGGTTTGGGCCCGGCCTGTCGCGGTTGCCATGGCGACGCATCGGGACGGCATTTCCGGTCACGTGGACGTAGGTCCGTGCGGTGTTCCGGTCACGTGACACGGAATTTCCGGTTCCGGCGGGAAGCGGAGCCGGAGCCGGGACCAGAGTGGGCGGTGGGGGCGGAGGGGCCCCGGGGGGGTTTGGGGGGTCCTGGGGATCCCTGTGAGGGTCTTGGAATGGTCCCGGGGATCTGGGAGGGGCCTGCGGCGGGCCCGGAGGGTTTGGGGGGTCCCGGAGATCCCTGGGAGGGGTCCCCGGTTTGAAGGGGTCCCGGTTTTGGGGTCCCCAGGCCCTGACCTCCCCCTCCCTTTCGCCCCCAGGACCTCCCTGAGCCGGATCTGGGGGTGCGCCCCCCCCTCTCGCCCCCGTGATGGCCGCGCTGGTGAGTGGGGGGGGGCTCCCAAGAACCCTCCCCGGGCGGGACCCCCCAAACCTCCTCAGGGAGGAACCTCTGGGGGAACCCAAAACCCCCCCAAAAAACCTCCTGGGGACCCCCCGGGCCTCCCCAAATTTCCGTGGGACCCCCCAGACCCTCTCGGGGACTCCCCCAAGCGCCCCCAGTTTCCCCGGGGACCCCCAAATCCCCCCTTGTCCCGCAGGGCAGCAGCTCCCAGGTGGTCACCGAGTACGTGGTCAGGGTGCCCAAGTGAGTGGGGGGCTTCGAGGGGGCTCGGGGGGTTTGGGGGGGCTCGAGAAGGGTTTGGGGGTGTCCAGGGGAAAATGGGGGCCTCGGGGAGATTTCGGGGGTTCGGAGGTGTCAGATTTGGGGGGGTCTCAGCTGGTTTGGGGGGGCTCGGGTGTTTTGAGCATCTCGGGGGGGGGATTTGGGGGTGTCAGATTTGGGAGGTTTGAGGAGGTTTGGGGTTCTCAGGGGAAGTCTGGGGAGGGTCTCAGGTGGTTTGAAGGGGCCGGGGTGGCTCAGGGGTTGTTTTGGGGGTCTCTGGGGTTGTTTTGGGGGTCTCTGGGGTTCTCAGGGGGGTCTGAGGGGTCTTTTTGCACCCCACAGGAACACCCCAAAACGCTACAACATCATGGCCTTCAACAGCGCCGACAGGGTTACCCTGAGCACCTGGGCACAGGTGAGGGGGTTTGGGGTCCCATTCCCACTCCTCCAGCTGGAAGGATTTGGGTTGGGGACAGTGAGATTTGGGGTCCAGGATGTGGATCAATCACAGCCCAGGTCCGGGCGAGATTTGGGTTGGGAATAGTGAGATTTGGGGTCCAGGATGTGGATCAATCACAGCCCAGGTCCGGGCGAGATTTGGGTTGGGAATAGTGAGATTTGGGGTCCAGGATGTGGATCAATCCCAGCCCAGGTCCAGGCAGGATTTGAGGCCACAGAGGGGTTGGGAACGCTGAGGTTTGGGGTCAGGATCAAACCCCAATCCCCATCCAGGCAGGATTTGAGGCCACAGGGGGTTGGGAACGCTGAGGTTTGGGGTTGGATCAAACCCCAATCCCTGTCCAGGCGGGATTTGAGGCCACAGGGGGTTGGGAACGCTGAGGTTTGGGGTTGGGATCAATCCCAGTCCGGGTCCAGGCGGGATTTGAGGCCACAGGGGGTTGGGAACGCTGAGGTTTGGGGTCAGATCAAACCCCAATCCCCGTCCAGGCGCGCATGGAGCGCGACATGAGCAACAAGAGGATCTATGCCGAGGAGGAGCTGCCCGAGTCGGGCGCCGGCAGCGAGTTCCACCGCAAGCTGCGCGAGGAGGCGCGGAGGAAGAAATACGGGATCGTCCTGCGGGAATTCCGGGCCGAGGACCAGCCCTGGCTGCTGAGGGTCAACGGCAAAACCGGCAGGAAGTGAGAGGGGAGGGGAGGTTTGGGGTTCGGGGTGGGAAAGGGAATGAAATGGGGAAAGGAGCGGGGGTTTGGGGTAATTCTGGGGGATTTTGGGATGCTGATCCCTCTCTCTTGCAGGTTCCGGGGGGTGAAGAAGGGCGGGGTGACAGAAAATGCCTCCTACTACGTGTTCACCCAGTGCCCTGATGGTGCCTTCGAGGCCTTCCCGGTCAGGAACTGGTACAACTTCACCCCCCTGGCCCGGCACCGCACCCTGACGGCTGAGGAGGCCGAGGAGGAGTGGGAGAGGTGACCCCCAAATCTCAGGGGAACCCCAAACCCTGGGCAGGGACACAAAAAACCATGGGGGAGACCCGAAATCCCCTCCCAGATAATCCCCTCCAAGGTGCCCCAAATTCTCCCCCAGATCCCCTTCTAGACCCCCTCCAGACCCCTCAGAGCCCCCTCAAATCCCCTCCAAGATTGCTCAAATGCCCCCCAAATATTCTCCCAGACTCCCAAATCCTTTTGAAATTCCCCCAAGTCCCCTCCCTGGCCCGCAAAATCCACTCTCAAGCCCCCTCAAAGCCCCCCAAATATCCTCCCACACACCCCAAATTCTTGTCCAGCCCCCCCAGCCCTTGTGAGGCCCCCCAGATCCCCTCCCAGCCCCACTGAACACCCCTAACTCCCCCCAGGAGGAACAAGGTGCTGAATCACTTCAGCATCATGCAGCAGCGGCGCCTGCGGGACCAGGACGAGGAGGAGGAGGAGAAGGAAAAGGGCAGGAAGGCCCCAGGCAAGGGTGGGGGGCTCCGGATCCACGACCTGGAGGAGGATCTGGAACTCAGCTCCGAGGAGAGCGAGGGCAGCGAGGCTGAGGGTGAGAGGGGAAATCCCAAAATCCCACAGAATCCTCCTCAAAGTGCCCCCAAATCCTCCTCACATCTCTCCAAAATCCCCCCAAATCCACCTGAAATGCCCCTGGAAAACAGCCCCAAAATCTACCTAAAACCCCACCCACACCCTCCCTAAAGCCCAAAAATCCTCTAAACGGCCCCCAAATCCACCCAAGCCTCCCCAGATCCTCCCAGGGGCACCCCTGAAATGCCCCAAAGCAACAGAACCCTCCCCAAATCCCCCCTAAATCCCTGTGAAAGCCCCCCAAACGCCCGGAATTCCCAGGGGAGAAGGCAGCGAGGCCGAAGGCTGCCGGGGGGCACCCGAAGAGGAAGAAGAGGAAGGGCAGGAAGGGCTCTGAGGACGAAGCCCTCGAGGACAGCGACGACGGCGACTTCGAGGGCCAGGAGGTGGATTACATGTCTGACGGCTCCAGGTGGGACTGGGGGCATTTTGGGAGATCCCCAGAGGAGTTTAGGGGGGAATTTTGGGAGTTCCTGGGGAGGTTTGAAGGTACCTGAAGGGGGTTCCTGGGAGGATTTTGGGGACCACAGTGAGGGCTTGTGGCTCCCTAGGGGGGACTGCGGAGGGAAGTCCTGAGGGGTCTTTGGGGATTTTGGGATATTTTCAGGTCACTGAGAGGTTTTAGTGAGACTGGAGGAGGGTGGGGAGCTTGGGGGGTCCCTGGGGGGGCTTTGGGGAGGGGGTAGTGATCCTCTGTGATGCTCCCAACCACGCTGCCCACTAAAAGTGTCTGCCCCAAACCTCCCCAGGGATGCTAAAATCCTCCCTGGGACCCCAGAACCCCACCCAGGGACCCTCAAATCCCCCCAGGCCCCTCCTGACCTCCCCAATCCCCTCTTGCCCTGCAGCAGCTCTGGCGAGGAAGAGGCCGGCAAAGCCAAAGCGCCCAAGGAGGAGGAGGAAGGCCCAAAAGGTGGGGTTGAGGAGGGGGCTGGGACTCTGCCCTTAGTTCCTGAGGGGATCCTGGGGGGATTTTTGGGGGTCCAGGATCCTCAAGATTCCCCCTAATAAAACAAAGGCATCGACGAGGCGAGCGAGAGCAGCGAGGAGAGCGAGGAGGAGAAGGCAGAGGAGAAGGAGGAGGAAGAGGAGGGAAAAGCAACCCCCACCCCTCAGGAGAAGAAGAAAAAGAGGGGTAAGACCCCCTGCCCACCCTCAACAACTCCCCCCCAAGCAGGAATTGGGGGAAAACCCTCAGGAAAGGGGGTTTATGACATCATCACCCCCCAGAAAGCAGCGATGAGTCGCAGACGTCAGAGGAGAGCGACATCGACAGCGAGACGTCCTCGGCGCTGTTCATGGCGGTGAGGGGGGCCCAGGGGGGTCCTAGGGGGGCCTCAGGGGGTTTGGGGGTCTCACGGGGGAATTGGGCACCCCCTGACCCCTCCCTGTTTCTCTCCCCCCCCACAGAAGAAGAAGACCCCCCCCAAGCGGGAGCGCAGGGCCTCAGGCAGCAGCTCCAGGGGGGGCTCCCGGCCCGGGACCCCCACGGACTCGGGGGGCACCGGGGGGACCCTTCGGGCTGCAGCTGCCAGGCTGGAGCAAGGTGGGGGTGGCGGGGGGTTCTGGGGGGGCTTCAGGGGAGTTGGGGGGAGGCTGAAGTCTGAGGGGGGATATTGGGAGGTCTGGGGCAAAGCCGGGGGTCCAGGGAAGGGTTTTGGAGGGCTGGGGGACACTGAAGGGGGTCCAGGAGCATCGGGGGGGCATCTGGGGGTTATTGAGGGGTGTCTGGATGAATTTTTGAGGGGCTGGGGGACACCTGGGGACAGATCACAGGGACATTGTGGAGCAGGGGCAATTCCCAACTCCCCCCCCAAAGCCCCCCTGACCTCCTTTATCTCCCCCAGGCCGCCGGGCAGCCCCGGGGGGGTCGGAGCCCCCTCCCCAGAAGCGGCTGAAGGCAGAGCCGGGGCCCCCCTCAGGAAAATCCACGCCCCAGCCCCACTCTGGGAAATCGACCCCGAGCAGCGGGTGAGTCTGGGGGCTTCAGGGGCTCTGGGACTCCCACCCCGCTGACCCCCCGGCCCCACTGACCCCGCTGACCCCCCCCGGCCCCGCAGGGAGGTGCAGCTGACGGAGGAGGCCGTGCGCCGGTACCTGTCCCGCAAGCCCATGACCACCAAGGACCTGCTCAAGAAGTTCCAGACCAAGCGCACGGGGCTGAGCAGCGACGCCACCGTCAACGCCCTGGCCCAGCTGCTCAAGCGCCTCGACCCCGAGCGCAAACTCATCGCAGACAAGTGGCACTTCTTCCTCAAGGAGTAGGGACCCCCCCAGAGCCACGGGACCCCCCCCACATCCACAGAGACCCACCCAAAACCCACAGGGATCCCCCAGTGCCGCCCAAGTTCCTCTCCAGGACAGGGATCCCAAAAATCCAGAAGGATCTCCCCAAGTCCCCCGGGATCCCCCCCAATATCCCAACCTCCACCCACCACTCCCCCTTTCCCCTCAACCTTCCTGCTCTCCCCATCTGTCCCAAATTCCCGTGAACAAACTCATTGCTCCCCTGCCCCCTCCCCAGGAATCTGGGGGGCCCTGGAATTTCCCTGGGGTGGGGCAGCAAAGAGACTCTCCCCCCGACCCTCCTTGTCTTTTTTGGGTCAGAATTGGGATGTTTTGCTATTTTTAGGCTTTTTTTTCCTCTACTTTGTGCCAGGCTCACATCCCCCACAGCGCTGGAATGTTCCACCCCTCCAGGGGGGCTTTAGGCCCCCCCCAAGTGAATCCCCCTATGGCCCCCTTTTCTTTGGGGGTACAGGGAGATTCCCTCCCTCCCCCAGGGGGTTTCACCCCAAAACAGCCCTGGGGGCTTGGGCAGTACTTTGAGGGTGGCACAGTTATTTTGGGGGGGGGTTCCTGGGTGAGTGGATTGAGACTCCAACCCCCCCCAGCTGTTTTTTCTGGTGGGGGTCTCAATCACAGTCCCACAGTCTGGGGGTCCGAGGGGGTCTCAATCCCCCCTTGTTGATACGGGAGGGTCTCCACTATCCAAAAACCTCCCCAAAACCCCTGAGTGGGCTCCTGGGGGGGGTCTCACATCACCCAATTTTTGGGGTGACGAGGTCCCCACTAACTTTCCCTCCCCAGTTAAAGATCCCCTCCCTCACATTTCCCCTGGCAGGGGGGGTCAGTGCCCCCCCAAACCCCCTTGGCGAGGTCAGGGTTAACCCCCCCCCCTCCTTCCCCCTTCCCCAGGCCCCTCCCTCTCCACACCCCATAAATCCCCTTGGGCCGCGTTTGTTGGGGGGGTGCTCAGGATGGCGAGTCCGGGACTCTCTTGGTCCTTCCTCCTCCTCCTCCTCCTCCTGCCCGGGCCCTGCCGCGCCCCCCCCCCGCCGCCCCCCCGTGCGGGCTCCGCAGCGTCTCGGTGGGGGTGGGGGCGCTGGGCTTGGGGTACCCCTCCCCCGAGACCGTGGTGTTCCGTTACTGCGGGGGGGGCTGCCCCGCGCCCCCCACCCTGCACGGGCTGGCGCTGGGGGCCGTGCTGGGCCCGGGGGGGGCCGGGGGGGGGTCCCTGCTGCCGCCCCACCCGCTATGAGGATGTGGCATTCCTGGACTCGGGGCTGCGATGGCAGCGGCTGCCTCAGCTCTCGGCGGGGGCCTGCGCGTGCCTGGGGTGAGACCCCTCCCCAAAATATCCCCCTGACCCCCCCCTCTGACATTCAGGAGTGATTTCCCTTCAGAAATACCCCCCCCAAAATTCCTCCCCATCTGTCGGGGAGGGGTCTTGGGGGTCCCTCCAACCACCCCCAAAAGCACCCCCTGGCTGTCAGCCCCGGGGGGGTTTGGGGGTTCCCCCAAAAGCTCCTCCTCCGAGCTCCCCCAAAACGGCCCCCCAAGAGCTGAGTGTTGGGGGATGGCTGTTTATTGGGGGGGCTCATTTTGGGGGTGGAGGCTCGTGGGGATCCTCAATAAACGCTGGGAAGTCGCTGAGAGGGTCTGGAGGCGTCTCTGGGGTGAAGGGGAAACAGAGACAGTGAGGGGGGAATTTGGCGGGGTCTTTGGTGGGAGGTTCAGTGGTCCTGGGGATGTTTAGGGGGTCCTGGGGGGATTTTAAGGGAGTCCCAGATGGGTTTTGGGGGGGTGCCAGATGGGTTTGTGTACTTAGCCCCCCAAATTCCCCCAAACCTGAAGCCAGGGGGCCCAGGTTTGGGGGAATTTGGGGGCCTAAGGACCTGCTGGGGGTGGCTCTTACAGTACCCCCCAGAAGGGGCTGGTGGGGAGGGTTCCAGGGGGATCCCGGGGAGGATTTGGGGGGGTTCTCACCGGCGGGGTCGTTGCGGAAGATCAGGGCCACCCGGCGCCCCCGTGGCACCCGGAGCTCCCCAAAAAACGATTCCTCATCCGGGAGGATCTCATGGGTGAACTCATACCTGGCAGCACCCCTGGAGGGGATTGGGAGGTCAGGAGATCCTCAACACCCCCCAGGGGTCCCCAAAATCCCCACGGGCTCCCCCAGTCTCACCGGAGGACATAGAGGGACCCCGGCTCCAGCAGCAGCTCCAGCCAGTCCTGGGGGTCCCGGAGGCTCCGGAGCCGCAGGACACTGGGGGACAGCAGCGACACCCCGGCGATGGTGCAGCCGCAGAACTGGGGGGTACCGAGGGGAACGGACACACCTGAGACCCCTCAAACCCACCCGGGGACCCCCAAAACTTCCCCCGCCCAAAGCGCCGTTGGGAACCCCCCAAACCCACCGGGGACCCCCAACCGCTCCTCCCAAAATCCCCCCAGGAATTCCCCCGCGGACCCCCCCAGCGCCCCCACCTTGACGCTGTCCACGTGCGGCCCCACGCGCCCACCCGGCAGGAGATCGAGGACGTGGGCGCTGGGCCGGGGGGGGCGGCGGGCGGGGAACGCGGGGGTCACCCGCAGCAGCAGCGCCCGCCCCGCGCCGCCCCGCAGGCCCCGCTCTGTCTCCCGGTACCCGGTGATGGCCTGCGGGGGGATAAAGGGGGGGTTAACTCTGACCTTTGACCTCAGAACGACGCCCGGCCCGGCCCCCCTGACCTCCCGGACCCCCCGTGACCCCTTCGACCCTGAGCCCCCCCAGCTCCCGTGACCTCGCCCCCCTGTGACCCCCGGACCCCCCTCACCCGGTCCCAGTGGTCGCTCTGGTACCGCCCCCGGCCCAGCCCCGGCTCCACCTCCCGCAGCAGCTCCGCCGCCTCCCCCTCGCTCACGAAGCCGCCCCGGACCAAGGCGAGCCCGCGGAGCCGCCGGGCCAGCTCGGGGCTGCTGGCGCGGAGCAGCGCCGGGTCCGCCTCGGCCTCGGGGCCCAACCCTCCCCCGGGACTCCCCGAAGCGGCCCCGGGAACCCCCGAGGCCGCCCGGGACCCCCCGAGGGCCGCGGGGACCCCCGCCCGCCACAGGCCGCGCGCGCGGTGCATGACGGGAATGCGGCAGGCGCCCCCTGGCGGCCCGGAGGACCCAGAGCTGAGCACGCATGGAGGGCGCCCCCTGGCGGCCCGGAGGACTCAGCCGGGGGTTCACGATTTCCCACCACCTCCAAAAGCGCCCCCGCCCCCAAACCCTCCCTGAGCCCCCCAGGTCTGTCACTGTGTCCCCAAATCCTTCACAGACCCCACAAACCCTCCCTCTTCACCCCCCCGGTGCTTCCTTGTACCCCCTCAATCACCTCTCCCCCTCCCCAGCACAGCTCTGACTGCCCCCAAAATCCCTCCAGGACTCACTTGGGTTCCACAGCCCTTTATTTCCACACAGGAGTAGGGGGGGGTGTCCCAGAGCTCCACCACTCCAAAGGTGTGCCCCAACACCCCCGGGGGGGGTCTCAGGATGCTGGGGGGACTTGGGGGGGCCCAGAGGGGCTGCTGGGGGGCTCCTTCTGCACCAGCCGGGGCTCGTCCTCGCCCCGTGGTGGGGGATGCACCAGCACCTGGTCCAGGAGCCCGAATTCCTGCGCCTCCACCGGGCTCAGGTACCGGTCCCGCTCCATGGCGGCTTCTGGGGAGGCACAAGGGGGTCAGGGGTCCCTCCGGGGGAAATTGGGGGGTGTCCTGGGGGGCTTCAGGGGGTCCCTCACCAATGACAGGCAGCGGCTGCCCCGTGTGTTTGGCGTAGAGCCCGTTGATCTGGCGCTTCAGCTTCAGGATCTCCTCAGCCTGGATGGCGATGTCGGTGGCCTGGCCCTGAGTGGGGGGTTCAGGGGGGCTCAGGGGGAGTTTGGGGCATCTCCAGCCCTGCCCACAGCCTTGGGGTGTCCCATGCCCACCCATTCCCCCCTAGTATCCCCTGGGAGGGGGTCCCAGCACATCTCCCCCCACCCAGGTTCCCTTCAGTTACAGCGCCCCTTCCCCACACACATGGCATGGGGAATGCATCCCTCCCCATTTCAGGATCCCCCCAAGACCTTCTCCCCCTCCCCAAAATGCTCCTCCAGCTTCCAGCACCACCCGCCACCCCCCGAACCCCCTGCCCAGCCGGTGTGGGGCGGGGGGAGCGTACCCGGGCCCCCCCCGAGGGCTGGTGCACCATGATGCGGGCGTTGGGCAGCGCGTGGCGCATGCCGGGCGCGCCGGCCGCCAGCAGCAGCGAGCCCATGCTGGCCGCCTGCCCCACGCACCACGTGCACACCGGGGTCAGCACGTACTGCATCGTGTCGTAGATGGCCAGCCCCGAGGTCACCGAGCCTCCTGGGGGAGAAAATCTCGTTAGGGACACCCCAAAAGCCACACTGGGCACTCACATCCCTATAGAGACCCCAGAGTGAAAGAACAGCCCCCAGGATCCCCAGCACCTTTGGGGTTGTAGGTGGCCAGAGAGGATCACCAAGACCCCTGGGGGGTAGACAGGGGTCACAGGGACATCCCAACTCTACCCTTGCCACCCCACAAGACCCCTAAACTCCCCCCTGTGACCCTCAACCTCCCCCAAGCCATTAAAATTCCACAGACACCCCAAAGATCCACAAGGATCCCAAGCCCCACTGGGTTGCAGGTGACCAAGGCAGGGTCACCAAGTCCCTGGTGGGGTGGGGCACCCCCCTGGTGACACCCACAAACCGTCCCTGACTGCAGAAACTTCTCCAATCCCCCCAAACCTCCCTTTTCTGTCCCCAGGGAGAGGGAAGAGGGGGTTTTGGGGTCCATAACCTTCTCCAGGTGGTCCCATCGCCCCTTTCAGACCTTCCCCAAACCTTCCTCTTTGTCCCCCAGCCCCTCCCCAGCCCCCCGAACCCCCCAAAGCCCCCCCAGCCTCACCGGGGCTGTTGATGTACATGTGGATGGGTTTCTTGTTGCTCTCAGACTGGAGGAACAGCAGCTGAGCGATCACCAGGCTGGCCAGGCTGTCATCGATCTGGGGAGGGGGACAGAGGGGTCAGGGCGTCCCCAGGGCTCTCAGGGGCGGGTCTGGGGTCCCCGAGACCCCCTGGGGGTACCCACCGGCCCCATGACACAAACGATTCGCTCCCGCAGCAGCCGCGAGTAAATGTCGTAGGCTCGTTCCCCCCGGCCCTGGAGGAGAAAAATGGGGGGGTCAGGGGGGGCTTTTGGGGGGTCAGAGGTCTGGGGAGTCTGGAGGGGTCGGCGGGATTGTTTGGGGGGTCAGGAAGGGTCAGAGAACAGAATCGATGTTGTAGGTGCGACCCCTCAGCCCTGGGGGGAAAGAGGGGGTCCAGAGGTGGGTCTGGGGGCGTCCGGGGAACAAGAGGGGGCTGGAAGTTTGGAGGCTCGGGGGGAACAAAGAGGTGGAGTCCGGGTATGCTGAGTCCGGGGGCTCGGGGTGGTTTGGGGCGGGCTAGGGGGATTTTTGCCGGGGGTCCGAAGAGGGTCAGGGCCCACCCCCCACTCACCGTCTGCTCCACCACGATGGGGATGAGGGGGGGGGCGCGGGCCGGGACCGTCCCGTGCAGGCAGCGCCGGGCGCCGGCCCAGGCCCGGCAGAGGGAGCGCTGGCGGGAAAGGGGGAGTCACCGAGACCGCCTCGGAACCAAGAAACACCCCCAGAACCCCCCCAGAACCGGGACCCCCCGGATATCGATCCCCTCCAAACTGGGACACCCCAGCACCGGGACTCCCCCTGAGCTTGCCCCGGACCGGGAAAACGCCCCGGAACCCTCCCCCGAACCAGGACCCCGGGGACACCCCGGGACACCCCCGGGACACCCCGGGGACACCCCCGGGACGCCCCGGGACACCCCCGGCACCCCCCGCCCCCTCACCGCCACCCCCGGCCCCATCGCGCCCCGGAAGCGCTCGAAGGACACGTGACCCGCGCGCACGTGACATCGCTTCCCGCCGACCACGCCCACTCACGGCCGCGCCCCCTCTGAAACCCCGCCCCCCATGGGCGGTGACATGATGTCACCTGACACACCTCGGGACTACGCTTCCCATTGTGCTCCGCGGAGCGGCCGCCATGACAGCACCAGATACTGAACTCGGGGCTCCCCTCGCACCTGGAGGGTGTCATGACACCCCGGAAACGGCACAGCCCCTCGATGGACCCAGCACAGCCCCTCGATGGACCCGGCACAGCCCTATAGAAAAATTGTAACCGTTTAAAGGTCCGGTAGCGCCCCGCAGACAGCACGGCCTTAAGAGTGCCCACAGGCACATGCTGGGCCTCCCGGTCCTAAGGGCCCCGCGGCTGGACCTCCGTTTCATTCCCCGATTAAACCGCCCGCTCTCCCCCTCACAGCGCAAATTAAACCCCCTGGCGGCGCCACTTAGGGAGGAACGCCGTGAAAACTGCCGGGCGATGGCGTCACGCCTCCGTGACGTCACGAGGCACCTCTGCCGCCAGGGACCACATCTCCCGGCAGCCCTCGCGGCCCGCGGCGCGCTCACCCCTCGCGCTGATCGGCAGCCACTCTGGCCAATAGCGTTGCGCCAGCTCCCCTCGTGGCCCCACCCTCTCTACCTCCCTCAGGAAGTGCTGATTGACGTGCGGAAAAGCCAATGAGACGACGGGGAGGCAGGGCTTGCGAAGAGCGACGCATGGAATAACCAACCAACTCACGTCGGCGGAGAGTAATAACCAATAGGAGATGACGGGCGGGACCGATGCGTTGGCCCCGCCCGCCGCCGAGGCGGGTAGCAACAGTTGCCCCGGTGAGGGACCAGGGAGGCCGCCATAGCCACGGTCACCGTGGCGACCGCGCTCCGGCCCGGCCCGGCCCCTGCCGCCGCCGCCCCCCGCTCCGTCGGGCCCCGCCGGCAGCAGCAGCCGCGGCACCGGGGGCGGGCGGAGCCCGCGCGGGGCCCCGGCGGCGGCCGCGGGCAGGTGGGTCCGAGCGGCGCCGCCAAAATGGCGGCGGGGGGGTGAAGGGGGGAGCGGGGGGGGGGCAGCGGGCCTGGGCGAGGAGGGCGGGGCTTGAGCGCGCCGCGCGATTGGCGGGCGGGCGGGCCAATGGGGAGGCGGGGCGGGGGGCGGGAGCCAATGTGGGCGCGCGGGTCGCGGCTGGGCACGCCCCCTCCCGCGCGGTGATGTCACAAACGAATCGTGACGTCACTTTGCGGGCATCACTGGGCGGTGTCTTGTCGTGACGTCACGCGGGAGTCACGTGCGGGGGTAGCATCACCTCTTTTTTTTCCTCGGTGACGTCGGTCCTGCACTGACGCCACCAATCGCCGTGACGTCACTCCCCTAGCCGTCGCCATGGCGACCCAACCCTCCTTCGTCACCGAGCTGACGGCGACGACGTCACAGCAGCAGCAGCCACCGCCCTCAGCACCGCCCCCCGCCGGCACCGCCCCTTTTGGGGCGGAGCTGCCGGGAGGCACCGCCCCCGGGGCGCCCCCCCCGGCGCCCCCCGCGCCCGCGCCCCCCCCCCAGCAGTTCATCGTGGTCACCGTGGCGGGTGAGCGCCCCAAAACCACCGCGGTTTACCCCAAAATCCCACCCTGCCCTCACCCCCTGTTTTGGGGGGTGAGCCCAGAATTGGGGAGAGGACAAAAGTCTGACCCAAATGTGCCGGTTTTGTCCCCATAGCAGAGGGGCTGCGGCCCCCGGAGAGCGCCGAGGGCAGCCCCGCCCCCCCCGCGCCCCCCCAGCCCGGGCCCAGCCCGGGGGGCAGCAGGTGCGAAAAACAGGGGAAAACTGGGTCGAAGTCGGGACTGGAGTGGGGTGAAATGTGGTTAAAATGGGCTGGAAGAGGGTAAAAAATTGCTAAATTTGCCCAAAATGGACAGAAATGGTTTAAAATGGGAGGGGAGTGGGGTGAAATGGGTTGGAGTGGGGTAAAATTGAGCTGAAGTGGCCCCAATTATACAGAAATAGAGTTGGAATAGGGCTGGAACAGGGTGATCCGGGATGAATTGGGATAAATTTGGGATAAAGCTGGGGTGGAATGGGGCAAAAGGGTGACGAGTCAAAAAAAAGAGAGTGAAATGGGGTGGATTGGGCTGAAACGGGGGCGAAATGGGTCTAAACCGGGTAAAAGTGGTGCTGAAAAGGGTTAAACTGGGGCTGCCAAGCGCCCCCGAGAGCTGAACCGGGGGTGCCCTCCCTGTGCCCCCAGCGCTCCCCAGCCCCCAGCGCCACGGCTGCCCCCAAGCCCGGCCCCCCCCAGGAGGTGAGCGGGGGCCGTTCGGGGGGGACGGGGGGTGTTGGGGGGTGCCCCCCGCTGACCCCCCCGCGGTGGGGGTGTGTGTGTCCCCTCCAGGTGCAGCAGCTGCCCCCGGTGCAGCACGTGTTCCCCACCCCCGTGCCCTATGTGGAGGGGGGGGACGGCTCGTACCCCCCCGGCGCCATGTGAGTGCCCCCCCGCTCCCCCCGCCACCCACGCGGCCCCTCGGGGGGGTCTCCGGGGCTCTCTGACCCCTCCCCGTGCTGTTTCAGCCGCTCGGGCTCGTTCCCCTTCGCCGAGACGCCGCTGTTCGGGCAGAACTCGGGGGGCTACTTCGAGGGGGCCGGGGGGGCTGCGGTGCAGCCCAGCCCCCCCCCGCCGCCCCCTCCCCCGGCCAGCTCGCAGGCGCCCCCCGCCAGCGCCCCCGTGCCCATGTACGTGGCGGGGGGACAGATTTTGGGGAGCGCCCCCGCCCCCCCTCAGGGCGGCACCGCGACCCCCGGCGGAGGCACCTACGTCATCCAGGGGGGGTACATGGCGGGGGGCAGCGCGGCCTATGCTCACACCACCCGCGCCTCCCCCGCCACGGTGAGAGCCCGGCACGGGGGGGGACACCGGCAGCGCGGGACCGGGGACAGCAGGGGACACGGCTGTCCTGGGGGGGGTCTTTGCCCCCGGGGTCTGGGGGGGAATCAGGAGGTTTGGGAAGGGGAGAGAGGGAGGAACAAAAAAGGAGGGTTGGGGGATTAATTGCAGAGTTCGGCAAAATTGGATATTTGGGGAAAATCTTTTTCGGAAGAAAAGAGGAATGGGAAAAAAGATTGGAGAGGAATGGGCGATTTGGGGGAAAATGGAGATGTTTGAGGGAAATAGGAAGATTTTGGGAAGGGAACCGGGCGCTTTGGCCGCGGGGACATCCCCACCAACAACACCCGTGACTCTTTGCAATAATTCCTCCCACTCCTCAGGATTTCGGGGCAAAACCCGTGAGGAAAGGGGCTCGGGGGTGGGTGTGGCACTGTGGGCGGGGTTTGGGCGGTCTGGGCGGGGCGCAGGTGGGAAGGGCGGGGTCGAGGGGCTTTTGGGGTGCGGGTGACCCCCCCCATTTTCCCCCCGCAGGTGCAGTGGCTTCTGGACAACTACGAGACGGCCGAGGGGGTGAGTTTGCCCCGCAGCGCCCTGTACTGCCACTACCTGCTGCACTGCCAGGGCCACAAGCTGGAGCCCGTCAACGCCGCCTCCTTCGGGAAGCTGATCCGCTCCGTGTTCATGGGGCTGCGCACGCGGCGCCTCGGCACCAGGTCAGAGCCCCCAAAACGCGCCGTGAAATCCCGCGGTGTCCGGAGCGGCCGCAGCGCTCCCGCAGGTCGCACAGCGCCACTGCAGCGCACGCCTGGCCCCGCGGGGAGACCCCCGAGCTGCCCAGGGGCACGCAGCCCCCCAAATCCCCCCCGGCCCCGCCGTTTTGCAGGGGGAACTCCAAGTACCACTACTACGGGCTGCGCATCAAGGCGGGGTCGCCGCTGCTGCGGCTCGTGGAGGACCAGCAGCACCTGGCCATGAGGCAGCAGCCCTTCGCCCAGAAACAACGGTGAGGGGCGCTCAGAAACCCCCTCTGCCAGCCCCCCAAGACTGATCAACCCCCCCCGGGGCTGATCCTCGCCCTTTTCCCGCCCCCCCGCAGCCTCAAACCCGTGCAGAAGGTGGAGGGGGGGGTCACCAACGGGGTGTCATCGGGGCCGGCCCCCCCTGGTGTCCCCGACATCAGCGCCCAAGTGCAGCAGTACCAGCAGTTCCTGGGTGAGCACCCCCGACGTTGTGCACCCAAAAAGTGCCACTTCCCCCTGATTTCGGGGATCCCCCCTGACCCCCGGGTCCCTGCAGACGCCTCCCGCACGCTGCCAGAGTTCCCCGAGATCGACGTGCAGGGGAAGGGGCTCCCCGAGGGTGCCGGGGCCGAGGACCTGCGCATATTCCAGCAGCTCTACCGGGAGCACTGCGAGGTAGGAGCCCCCCTGGACCCCAAAACCAGCCCGTCCCTGCAGCCAGGGACGCCCCTGACCCCACTGTGCCCCCCGAAGGCCATCGTGGATGTGATGATCAACCTCCAGTTCTCGCTGGTGGAGACACTCTGGAAAAGCTTCTGGCGCTGCAGCGGCGAGACCGATGCGTGAGTGGGGGGGGCCTCCATTTAGGGGGGGTTCTGGAGGCTGGGGGCACCCCGGGGGACAAGGGGACACTGGGGAACATGGGGAACAGCAGGATTTGGGGGTCCCGTGGGTGTGGGAGTGCTGAGGATGTGGGGGTTCCTCCCAGCATGGGGTGTCTGAGACCCCTGGGATTTCAGGGTGTGGGGTGCAAATGGCTTTGGGACTGCTAGGGTGGGACGTGGGGATGCTCTGGGGCTGCTGGGGGTCCCCCCAGGTTTTGGGGTGACCCCGGCCCCCCCGTTCCGCAGGCAGGAGGAGGCGGAGCGGCGCCTGCCCCGGCGGCGGCTGCTGCTGCTGGCCCGGCACGAGCCCGTCCTGCGCTGGGTGCGCGACTGTGACCACGCCCTGTACCAGGGGCTGGTGGAGATCCTGGTGCCCGACGTGCTGCGCCCCATCCCCAGTGAGCCCCCAAACCCCCCAGACACCCCAAAACCCCTTAAACCCCAAAAATCCCCCAAGAACCTCCCCAGCTCTGCACGGCCCCAAAACGGCCTCCAGCAGGAACCAGCTTTCCTCAAAAGCTCCCAGGGAGAATCTGCACCCCCATACCCTCACCCAGACCCCTGAAAGTTCATTGTGACCCCTCAAAGGCCCCCCAAATGAGCCCCCCCAGCACCCAAAATTCCTCTTTTGCTCCCCTTTCCAGGTGCCTTGACCCAGGCGATCCGGAACTTTGCCAAGAGCCTGGAGAGCTGGTTGGGAAATGCCATGGTCAGCATGCCCGAGGAGATGGTCCGAGTCAAGGTGGGCTTTGGGGGAGCCCTGGGGCTTTTGTGGGGGGTTACGGGTCTTGCAGAGGGGTTTGGGGGGACTGGGGAGGGAAAAATGTGAGGAGCACGGTGGGGTTATGAGAGATCTATGGGGTGTTTGAGTCTCAGTGTTGGGGTCTGGGGGGTGTTCTGGGTTTTGGGGGACCTGGCAGAGGGTCCTGGGGGCCTTGGGATGGTTTGGGGGGGTATTCTGGGTTTGAGGGGCCTGTGGTGGGGCCTAGCAGGGGACCATGGGGTGAAGGGACCTGGGGTGTGGAGTGTGGACATGGTGGGCCCTGGGGTGGTTTTGGAGCTTCAGGGGGTCCTGGTGGGTCTGGGGGGGTTTGGGGTGCTGTGCCGAGCTCTGGGGGGCTCTGGAGGGGCTCTGAGGGTGCCCGGTGCCCCCCCGAGCCCGCAGTTTCCCTGCAGGCAGCAGCGGCCGGGGCCTTTGCACAGACCCTGCGGCGCTACACGTCCCTGAACCACCTGGCACAGGCGGCCCGGGCCGTGCTGCAGAACACGGCCCAGATCAGCCAAATGCTCAGCGACCTCAACCGCGTCGATTTCGCCAACGTCCAGGTGGGGGGGACCCCAAATGGGGCTGGGGAGGCTGAGCCAGGTCCGTCCCTGGATCCCCGCGCTCCCTGGGTGTGCCTGGGGCAGGGCTGGGGGCGGGCTGGGGGTCTGTGCCCGCCCCGTTCCAGGTTCCATCCCCGTGTCCCGCCCCGCAGGAGCAGGCGGCCTGGGTGTGCCGCTGCGAGGCGCGGGTGGTGCAGCGCCTGGAGCAGGATTTCAAGGCCACGCTGGGGCAGCAGCACTCGCTGGAGCAGTGGGCGGCCTGGCTGGACGCCGTCGTGGGCCGTGTCCTGCGCCCGCACCTGGGCACGCCCGGGCTGCCCCGCGCCGCCAAGCTCTTCCTGCTCAAGTGGTCCTTCTACAGGTGAGGGACCCCCCAGAAACAACCCAACATCCCACAGACACCCCAACCTCCCCTGCCAACCCCCTGAGACACTCCTGATCCTCCCGGAGCTTCCTGGAAGCCCCCTGACCATCCAGGACCCCCCTGCTTGCCCCCTGCTCGCCACCTCCCCGGCCCCCAACCCCGCTGACCCCGCCGTGCCCCCGCAGCTCGATGGTGATCCGGGACCTGACCCTGCGGAGCGCCGCCAGCTTCGGCTCCTTCCACCTGATCCGGCTGCTGTACGACGAGTACATGTATTACCTGGTGGAGCAGCGCGTGGCGCGGGCCCGGGGCACCTGTCCCATCGCCGTCATGGGCGAGGTGGGCGTGGGGGGCTCGCCAGGGCGGGTGGGGGGCTCAGAGCGGGTTTGGGGGGCTCAGCTCTCACCTCTGTCACAGCTCAGGGCTGTCATGGGTACAGAGGGGCTTTTAGAGGGGATGTTTAGGGGGTGTGAGCCTCAGCCCCCCGTAAATATCCCCAAAGTTGACCCCCCACTCCTTTCCTCCTTGTTTCTCCCCCAGTTTGCCAACCTAACGAGCTCCCTGAACTCGCAGGACCCTGACAAAGGTGGGTGACACCCCCCTGTCCCTGCACGTCCCCTCAGCAAGGTGGGGGACCCCACCTCTCACCAGTGAGGGGGGAGTTACTTTGGGGGAGGGTAGTTCTGGTTGAGGAGGGGTTAATTTGGGGGTGGTGTGTTAATTGGGACGTTCAATTATTGAACTGAGGGATGGCAGCCCCCCATCACCCCTGGGTTTTTAGGGGAGGGGGCACTGGGAGGGTCACCCCACCCCTGTCCCCACACTGTTCTTCCCCCACAGACGAGGAGGAGGAGGAGGAGGAGGAGAGCGATGAGGAGCTGCCGGCAGAGCTGGGGCTGGGGGGGGGCGAGGGGCCCGCGGACCCCCTGGAGCCCCCCCTGGAGTCCCCCCTGGACCCTCCCCCGGCCAAGCTGCCCCGGGCCGACCCCCGCGGGCTCTTCGTGCAGGCCCTGCCCTCGAGCTGAGCCCCCCCCGCGCCCCCCCGGGGGGGACAATGTGCCTTAAGCGACGCCGGGACCGTGCCAAAGCCCCCCCCCGGCCCCCCCCGCGGGGGGAAAAGGGACCCGCAGGACTTGGGGATGTCCCCTCCCCCCGGGGGGGTGGGGATCCTTCGGGGGGGAGGACGGGGAAGCCGGGGGTGGGGGGGGGGGAGGTAAACAAAGACCGCGGGGACCCCTGGCCGCTGCCCCCTCCCCCCCTGCAGTGCCAAACCCCCTCCCCCGCTGCCTTACGCCCCCTCCCCCCGCATGTCGGGCCCCCCCCGGCCCCCCCCCCGCGCTTCGCCCCTCCCCCCCGTATTAGATTTTGGCGTTTTCGATCATTTTGTGCTTTGTGCCCCCCCCGGGGGGAGGGGCCGTGTCCGTGGCCGCCCGTGTGGAAATTAAGCCAAACCTGGAATTTTGGGGGGGGGTTCCGGGGGTGGGTTGGGGTCCCCCCGGCCCCCCCCGCGCCCCCTGCCCCTCCCCCTCCTTGCAGACGCTGTTTTTTACCTTTTGTAGCTTCTTTGTAAAAGGAATAAAAACCAACTGCGGTGTTTGCCCGGCCCTGCCTGCCCCGGGGTTGGGGGGGGCAAACCCCAAATTCACCCACAGCAAACGGGGCTGAACCCAAAGTGCAGGAATTCGCCCTAAATCCCTGCCCCAAACCTGCCCTCAAAACCCCAGAATGAGCCCCAAATCCCAGCGAATCAAAGTGACAAAATCTGGAAATGGGAATTTTTTATTTTGGGGAGGGGGACTGGAGGTCCAAGGGACCCCTCCCCACCCCCTGATAAAACACTGAATGGCAAAAAAAGAGAAAAAAAAAAGGAAAAAAAAAAAAAGAAAACAAATGGCCCCAAAGACGCGGGGTTGGGTCTGTGTCCATGTCCGGAAGGATCCCGGTGTCACAGCACGATCCAGGTGTAGCGCTCGTTGTCTGCCAGAACCTTCAGGGAACAGCCTTGGGGGGGGGAAAAGCAGCATTGGGGAGGGGGCAGACCCCCCCCAACCCAGGCATGAACCCCCCCAACTCACCCAGGACCCTCCTCCAACCCCCTGGGACCCTTCCCAGATGTCCCCAAACTCACCCAGCCCTCCCAGGAGCTCTGGATCCTGCCCCCCACCTCCCTTGGACACCCCTGGGACAGCCCCAGAAACCCCCACACCCCACCAGGGACCCCCCCGGAACCCCCAGATTCCTCCAGGACCCTCCTCTGACCACCCCAGGACTCCGCCAGCCCCTCCAGGGACCCCCCCACCCCCGTGGATCCCCCCCCGAGCCCCCAGACCCCCACCCTTGTGCAGGGCCTCGTTGGTCATCCTGTGCACGCCGCGGCCGGGCCCCTCGGGGACGAGCCAGCGCATCACGGTGTCCACGCAGCCCTTGCGGTAGGAGCTCCACACGCTGCCGCTGCCACAGCGGGTTGGGGGGGTTGGGGGGACCCCCGGGCCCCCCCACTGCACCCCCGGGCCCCCCCAAAGGGACCCTGGGGTCTGCACTGTGGCCCCACAGCATTTGGGGCATCCCAAGCACAGTCGCTGCCCAAGGGGGGCTCGGGGAGGTTTGGGGGAGGCTCGGGGTGGGTCACAGCAGGTATGGGGACGGTCCCTGAGCCTCTCCAGCGCCACAGATTGCTCCAGGGGCCCCCCCAGAATGGAACCAGCCCCCCCCCAAACCCACCTGAGTACCACAAATTACCCCCAGACCCCCCAAATCACCGCCCAGAACCTCCAAATCCTTCTCAAGACCCCAAACTCACCCAGGCCCCACCCAAATTCACCCCAGCTCTCCAAAACCCCCCCTGCGTGTCCCCCGAATCACCTCCAGCTCCCCTGAGTACCCTCCAAGCTGCTCAAAACACCCCAAAATCCCTTCCCCCTCCTCACCTGGTCTGCCCTTTGACCTCGGTGAGGTCCCCGACACCCACAGTGGTGAAGGTGCCGCTGTTGAGGTCCCAGGCCACCTTGAGGCTGGTGTGGTACGTCCTGGGACTGGGAAGCGGGGGGGGTCAGCACCAGGGGGGGCTCAGAGGGAGTTTTGGGACCCTCTCACCCCTCTCACCGGAGCTGCCCCTCCTCGTCAGCAGAGGGGAAAGCCAGCAGCAGCAGCCCGATGTTTATCACCACCTGGCTGGTCTCAGGGCACACCTGGGGTGGGGGAAAGAGTGAGGGTGATCCCCCCGTTTGGGGGGTCCCACGGGGGTCCTGGGTGGGTGTTCTGGGTATCCCAGGGGTGTCAGGGGGTCCTGCACCTTTAGAGTGCACAGGGATCACAGATGGCACAGGGAAGCTGGCATGGGGGGCACTAGGAATTGAGGACACCCCGGGGTTCCAGGGGCTCAGGTGGGCTCGGGGGGCTCTGGGTGGGCTCGGGGGGCTCTGGGTGGGCTCGGGGGGGCTCTGGGTGGGCTCAGGGGGCTCTGGGGGTCCTGGCACCTCGAGGATGACGATGTCGTAGTCGCTGAAGGAGCAGAACTGGCGGGACCAGGCGGCGTCGTTGCGAATCACCTCGTTAATGACGTACTCAAAGTCCAGTGTCAGCTGCTCCACCGTCAGGTACTGCCCCTGGGGGGGCCCGGGGGGGTCACCGGGGCTCTGCCCACCCCCCCCAAAGGGCTTCTAGGGGTGCCCTGTGGATGTGAGGACCCCTGAGCCCCACCTGGGCCGTGGCTCGGTCCCGCAGTGGCCTCAGGCTGCGGCCGCTCAGGTCGGTCACCACGAAGGGCAGCGAGATCTTGTCATCCTCCAGGTCTGGGGGGACACACGAGTCAGGGGGGCGCCCCAATAATGGGGGGACTCCAGACCCCCATGGGGGCACTGCCAGCCCCCCACTCACCCTCAGGGGGCTCCCCGGACTCCAGCACATAGCGCAGTTTGGTGTAGTTGACGTAGCCGGGTTCTGGGGAGGTCCCGGGGGGATGTGGCTCCCCTGGGGGGCTGCCGGGCACTGGGGGGGGATTCTCGGGGGGCAGCCCATGGGGGGAGGGTGGGGGGTCGTCCCCCCCTTCCCCGTGAGCCCCCCCAGGACCTCCCCCGGTGCCCTGAGCCCTCCGGAACAGGTCGGCCACAAATTCCTTGGCCTTGGCCACGGCCGGGGAAGGGGGTGCAGGGGGGAGATCTGGGGTTTGGGGGTCTCCTAGGGGGGGCTGCGCGGCCGGGGGGGCCCCCACAGCCCCCTCCAGCTCCTCAGGGAGTTGTGGGGGTGCGTTTTCCCCCCTCCTGCTGGGGTCTGGAACGTTCCGGCGCTCGTAGAGGATCTGCTGGGAGCTGCTGTCACCTGTGGGGGGTGCAGGGGTCAGGGGGGGCCTGGGGGTCCTGGGGAGGGTCAGGGGGTCCTGGGGGGTCCTGGGGGGTCCTGGGGTACCCGCAGGGTGCACGGCGATGGCGCAGGCCACGAGGGAGAAGCTGGTGTTGAGCAGCACGACGTGATCCTTGCGTAGCTGGAAGGCCGGCTGGAAGGTGGGGAACGGGTACACCACCTGGAACTTGGTGTGCAGCAGGAAGCCGTGGCGCAGGCAGGCGGGGGGGGCCTCACCTGGGGGCATGGGGGGATCAGTGAGGACACCCCAGAGCGGGGAACCCCCAAACCTCCCCTCACAACAGAACCCTGAGTCGCTCTCAGCCAGCCCGGGGCTCACCGGGGGCACAGCAGGGTGGGAGTCGGGGGTCTCACCGGGGGTCGGGGGTCTCACCAGGGGTCGGGGGGTCTCACCAGGGCTCGGGGGTCTCACCGGGGGTCTGGGGTCTCACCAGGGGTCTGGGGTCTCACCAGGGGTCTGGGGTCTCAGGTCTCACTAGGGGTTTGGGGTCTCACCGGGGTTGGGGGTCTCACCGGAGGTCGGGGGGTCTCACCGGGGGTCTGGGGTCTCACCAGGGCTCAGGGGTCTCACCAGGGGGCGCAGCAGCCCGGCGGCAGGCAGGGCAGTGCCGCGGGGGGGGCACGGCCACGGCGCTGACGTAGATGTCCCTGTGGTTCTCGTCGCTCATCAGCATCATGTTCACCTGCAGCCCCGGGGCCGAGCGCGTGCTGGGGGCACGGGAGGGTGGGCAGGGGTCAGCAGGGGTCCAGCAGGGACACCAGAGGGGGGCCGGGGCTGCCACCCACTTGAAGCCGAAGACGATGACTTTGTCACTGTCCCCCGGCCACTCGCACACAGTCAGGTAAAGGTCACTGTAAATCTCCTCGTCCTGGAACAGCCGCACCTGGCGCACCTGGGAGGGGCCGGGAGTGGGCACGGAGTCCCCAGGGGTGTCCCGGGAATCCCTGGGTGTCCCCGGGTGTCCCGGGAATCCCTGGGTGTCCCGGGAATCCCTGGGTGTCCCCGGGTGTCCCAAGAATCCCTGGGTGTCCCAGGGATCCCTGGGTGTCCCAGGGGTGTCCCCGGAATTCCTGGGTGTCCCCGGGTGTCCCCAGAATCCCTGGGTGTCCCGGGAATCCCTGGGTGTCCCGGGAATCCCTGGGTGTCCCAGGGATCCCTGGGTGTCCCAGGGGTGTCCCCGGGTGTCCCCAGAATCCCTGGGTGTCCCAGGGATCCCTGGGTGTCCCAGGAATCCCTGGGTGTCCCTGGGTGTCCCCGGGTGTCCCAGGAATCCCTGGGTGTCCCCGGGTGTCCCCAGGAATCCCTGGGTGTCCCCGGGTGTCCCGGGAGTCCCTGGGTGTCCCCAGGTGTCCCCTACCAGGCGCAGCTTGCTGTGCACGTTGAACTCCCACCAGTAGAGGTGGTACAGGTAGAAGGAGAAGTCGTCGTCCCCAGAGCTGCTGGTGTAGGACAGGACGTAGCGGCCACACTTGGAGAAGCCCAGGAAGATGTGGCTGAGGGGACACGAGGGGACATGGGGACACATGGGGGGACACCAAGGTGGGCCAGGGAAATGAGGGGACACACACAGAATGGGGGGACAATGAACATGGCAGGTGGGGACACGGGAACGGGGGGAACACACACAATGGGGGTCACCTCAGGGCCCCCGCAAAGTTGGGGTCCCCCCGAGTCTCCCCAGGGCCGGGGTCCCCCCTCACCCCGCCCACAGAAACTCCTCGTCCACGATGCTCTTGAGGGTGACGCAGACGCGCGGCGGAAGCTTCCGGAACAGCCGGGGGGAGAGCTGCCCACTGAGCTGGGGGGCACGGGGGGGTCAGGGACCCCCCAGCGCTCCCCACAGGCGGGGGGAGAGTTGAGCTGGGGGGGCATGGGAGGGTCAGGGACCCCTCTACCCCTCCCCACAGACCCTCATAGGCGGGAGGTGCTGCCCACCGAGCTGGGGCAGCACAGGGGGGACAGGGACCCCCGAACCCCCAACGCCCTCCAAAATCTCCCAACACCCCCCAAAAGCCAGGGCAGAGCTGAGCTGGGGGGCACTGGCGGGTCAGAGGCCCTCGAAGACCCCAACACCCCCCACAGCCGGGGAGAGCTGCCCCCTGAGCGGGGGGCATGGGGAGGGGTCCCACAGCGCCCACCGCAGCCCCTCAGCCGTGACCTCCAGTCCCTCAGAGAGCTCCCCCCAGATCAGGGCTTCCCCCGCACCCCCAACCCTGAGCCCCCCACACAGGACGCCCCCAGCCCCGGGCACCCTCAGGGACCCTCCACCGTGTCGGCATCTCCCTCACGGCCTCCTCAGGGCTCCCCCTTCCTCCCGCAGGGCCTGCCGCCATATCCCATATCAATGTTCCCTCAGCCCCACCACCGCTCCCTCAGGGTCCCCTCACAGAGACCCCCTCACGTCCCACCGCAGGGTCCCCTCAGAACCCGCTCCCTCAGTCCCCCAACGTCCCCTCAGCCCCTCCGCTCACCCGGACGCGGTCGAGCTGCTTCACGAGGTGCTCGCGGCGGCCTCGGGGTGCGGCCCCGGGCCCAGCGCCTCCCGCCGCCCCCCGTTTCCCCCCGGGGCCGCCCCGCTCCGCTTTCGAGCTCGGCGCCATTTTCCCGGACCGGCCGCTTCCGGCGCGCCGCACGCCGCCGCCGCCCCGCCCACACCGCGCTCCCAGTGGCCGCTAACGCGCCGCCCGCGCATCTCATTGGCTGGCTCATCCGTCAATCCCCAGCACGCCCCGCCTCCACGCGGCGACAGGACCAATGGGAGGCCCGCAGCCGTAATGTCATTGGCTGTTGCCTGCGCCCGTCCGTTCTGGCGGGGTTGCCATGGAGACGAGGCAGCGGCGGGGCCGGTCCGGGGCGGGGCCGGTCCGGGGACTGGGCGGGGCCGTCGCCGTGATTGACAGCTCGGGGACGCGGCGGGGATGGGGCGCATCGTGAGTGACCAAAACCCGCGGTTTTCTTCTTAAAAACTTTATAATTAATTTGTGAGAGCGCCCGGAACAGCCCCTCCCCTACAGGCACTTGGGGGGGATCCGCTTTGGTGGGGGGGACACGGGGGAGTGGGGAAAAAGTGCTTGAGGGGACACGCAGACCCGGCTGGGGAGGAGTCAGTGTCACCCTGTCAGTGGGTGGGGGGGTCAGTGTCACCCTGTCATTGGGGTGGGGGTCGGTGTCACCCTGTCAGTAAGAGGGGGTCAGTGTCACCCTGTCAGTGGGGTGGGGGTCGGTGTCACCCTGTCAGTGGGGGGTCAGTGTCACCCTGTCATTGGGAGGGGGGGGATGTAGCAGCTCTGATCCCTGTGATTGTCACAGTGGTCATGGGGGGGGTCCCAGAGCCCCCCCAAATTAGGGGGAAGGGTCCTCTGAGCCTCCCCAGAACCCCACATGGTCCCAGCCCCAGGGCAAGGCGGGGGGGATTCATCCACGGAGCTTTTGGAGCTGGAAGAGAAGAGGGCAGTGAGGGAGGGCTGGGAGGGGTGGGGGGGGGGCCAGGGGACCCACAAATTTCACCCCCCCGGGATCTTCACCTCGCTCTCCACCAGGTTCCGCTTGTACAGAGCCTCCTTGGCAGCCTCCTGTGGAGGAGGGAATCAGGGGGGGCCCAAAACAGCACCCATAGGGCAGGCACAAAAATTGGGGGACAGCAGGAATTTGGGGGGCAGCAGGGTTGGGAGGGCACCAGGAGTTTGGAGGGGGTCACATCAGGAATCTGGGGGTCACCAGGGTGGAGGGGCAACAGGAACTGGGGGGGTCCAGGATTTCAAGGGGGGCACCAGGACTGGGGGGGGTTTGGAGAGGAACCAGGAATTTGGGGGACATCAGGGTTGGGGGGCAGCAGGACTTGGGGGGTACAGCAGGAATTTAGGGGGCACCAGGAATTGGGATGTCCCAAGGTTTGGGGTTAGTTCCACGATTTATGGGGCGGAACACCAGGATTTGGGAGTGTCAGGGAGGGTCTGGGGGTGCTCCCCGGGCTCAGGGTTCCCGAGTTCGGGTCTCACCCGCTCTCCCTGGGTGCCCAGGCGCCGGGCAGCCTCCGTGTACAGCCGCAGGTGGCGCTCCAGGTGCTCCGCGTACTCTGGAAGCATAAAAAAACCGGGATACACCGGGAAAAACCAAGATAAACGAGGATTTTGGGGATCAGGGCAGCCCGAGAGCGCTCTCACCCATGCGGAAATGGGGGTCCCCCCCCTGCAGGCGTGTCCGCAGCCCCTGGATGCGCCGGAGCAGATCCTGGTGCTGCTGCCGCAGCTCGGGGGGCACCGGGCGCCCGGCGCGGCCGAACGGAACCATCTGGGAGGGGCGGGGGGGCGACAAACGGGGGGGTCAGGGGCATCTCCGGGGGCTCTCCGGGCTTCTCTGCTCCCCCAAAGCGCCGCCACCGCCCCCTCACCTTCCGCTCCAGCCGCTCCCGGTCGAACAGCAGCAGGTTGAGGCTCGGGAATGTCGGGACGGATCTGGGAAGAGGGATCGGGGGGAGCGGGAGGGGGGGACATGACAAAAGGAGACCCTTGAAAAACCCAGAGCAGCCCTGGGACATTGGAGGAGAGAAATGGGGGTCCCGGAGGGGTCCCAGAGCTTACCACCCCCGATTCCCAGCCACATTCCCACCCCACCTCTCCTCCTCCGTACTGATAATCTCCCCCTGGAATTCCCGGTGCTCCCCATCCCCTCACCTGTTGTTCCCATCCTTGGGGGCCGCCACGGTCGGTTTAGGAACGGCGACCTGAGCAGGAGGAGCTCCGGGTTATCCCAGGCTGATTGATCGCCCCCGGCCGATCCCCGCGGGTTCCCGGCGGGTTCCCGGCACTCACCGTGGGCTCAGCCGCCGGCTCCAGCACCAGCCAGCGCTCGGAGCGCGGCTCCAGCTGCCGCTGCGCGCCCAGGGGCTCCCGGATCCGCACCCACACCTCCAGCCGCCCGCCCGTCCGGCGGCGCCCGTCCAGCAGCTGCGGATACCGAGAACGGCGGGAGCGGTGGGCACGGGGGAGCGGGAATGATGCGGAACGGTGGGAATGCTGGGGTTGGGAATGTCCTGGGGAAGCGCTGGGAGCAGGAATGAGCTGCCATGGGAATGCTCAGGAGACACGGAAGCGCCGGGATGGAGGCAGAGGCACACCCGGGACCACCAGGAAGCCTCGGGAATGCCAGGGAAGCGGGAAGGGTTCCCCCTCACCTCCAGCTGCTCCCGGAGTTCGCAGGCTCCTTCCAGCCCCTCCAGCCGCAGCTGTGCCGAGCCCAGAGCTCGCTCCGGCCGGAACAGCCCCCTGCGGGTGAGGTCGAGGGGTCGGGATCGCCTGGATCCAGCCGCGATCCCAGCACAGGGGGGGTTAGGAATCCCTGCCCCATGAACGTCCCGAAGAAACTGGGAATTGCTTCAGAGTCACCTTTCACCCCCTCTGGCACCTCTTTACCCGGATACATGTGGATTTTCCAGGTCGTGTTCTGTGTTTTCTATGCTCTTCTCTGTCTTTTCTCTGATATTTTATGTGTTTTCTGTGTTATGTTGGTATTTTCTGTACTTCCCAATGTATTTTTCACAACGCCTGTGCCGTTTTCCGTTTTCTGTACTTCCCACATTTCCTATGCCACTTTTCCTATTCTCTGCATCTTCCTCATTTTTCCATGTCACTTCCCCAGTTATTTCCAACATTCCCCATATTTCCTATGGGGTTTTCCATAAGGTTTCCTATGTTGTTCCCTCCTCCCTCTCCCCAAATTCGCCCCATACCCTTTCTGGGTCACCTCGAACTTGATCCCACGGGAGCTCAGGAGCCTCCGCAGCCCCCGGTGCCCCCGGAGCAGCCGCAGCCGGAACCGTGCCCGGAATTCTGGGGAGGGGGGACAAGAGTCAGTGACAACCCCTGGGGACATCCCAGCCCCAGTGACACCCCCCACACACCCCGAATTCCCAGGAGATTCCCAGGATGTACCGGGACAATCCGTGTTTTTCACGACATTGGTCTTGTCTCGCTGCGCCTCCTCCTGCAGGGGGGAGTCAGGGACAATATTGGGGGACCCAGGGGACCTGAGGGGACACTGGGGACACGGGGGGGGTCACAGGAGGGGTCACTGGGCCTCCACTCACCGCACTGGGGTGGGGGAACTCGAAGCGCACAAAGGTGTCCAGGTCACCGGGGGCCACACCTGGGGGGACACAGGGCACCAGGTGTGCAGGGCCCCAGCAGCCACACCTGCCCCAGGCCCTGTTCCCAGCTCCCAGTTCCCGACTCTTCATTCCCAGTTCCCCCAGTGTCTCACCTGCAGGCACTGGGAGGCCGATCCCTCTCTCTATTCCCAGCTCCAGGTCGCTGCTGCTCAGCTCTGGGAACATCCTGCAGGAGAGGGGGGAAGGAACCTGTCAGACCCCCCCAGATTAAACCCCCAGGTGTGCCACCCCCACTCCAGATGTGCCCCACGCCTCTCCCTCCCAGCTGGGTCCCCCCTCACTTGATGACACTGAAGGTTCTCTGCTCGTAGCGGGGTTTTGGGGGGGGCCCCCCCCGGCTGTGCTCCCTCCTCAGGGTCTCCATGTGCCGCCGGCATTCCTCGGCCAGCGCCTCACACCTGGGGGGACACACCTGGGCAGGTGATCCCCCCACCCAGGGATTCCCCCCCTCCTCTTCTTCAAAGGAGGAGGAAGATCCCATCTCCCCCCCAACCCCAGACCTCACCTGGTGGTCTCCGAGATGTTCCCCAGCTGAGTGAACTGTCGGGAATAGGTGAGACACATCTGGGGGAGCAACAGGAATGGGGGGAAGAGGAGGAGGAAGAGAAAGAATGAGGGAGAAGGCAGAAAAAGAGAAAGAGAAAAAGGAGAAAGGGAAGAAAGAAAAAAGATAAATGAAAAGGGAAAAGGAAGAGGAATAAGGAGAAAAAGGAAGAAAGAGAGGAAAAAGGAGACAGGGAAAAGGGACAACAAGAGGAAAAAGAGGAAGAGAAGGAAGTTTTCCACATCCATCTAATATCCTGGAGCCCTGCTCTTTGGGGTGCTCCCCCAGTCTCCTCAGTTCTTGGGGATACTACCCCAGTTTTTGAGACACCACCCTGTTTTTTGGTGTTGCCCCCCCTTTTTCTGGTGGTCCCCCATTTTGGGGGGTTTCACCCTCACCTGGTGCTGCTTCTTCAGGGCCCCCGCCAGCGCCAGGAAGGTCTTGGCAGCCTCAGGGGTCATTGGGACTCCCCTGCCTGGCCCCAGCTCGAACTCTGCTCCATCCAGGGGTACCTCCGGGACCTGTAGCAGGGATTTGGGATCCCGTGGGATCCAAGGAGTGAGATCCCTGAGGGGACGGGATCCTTGACCGAACACACGGATGTCACGGATGGTCCCCTCACCTGGGCAATGTCCACGGGGAGCCCTCCACGGGCAGCCCCGATGAGCCCCTCGATGCCCTTGGCCCGGCGCAGCAGCAGCTTGGCCCCCTCCAGGTCATTGCGGCGCTTGGCCCGCAGAGCAGCCTGCGCCAGCTGCCTCCGGCGCAGCTCCAGGAACTCCAGCTGCTGCTGGGCTGGGAGGGGGCCCGTCCCACACGGGGGTCAGCAGGGAACCCCCACACACCCTGCAGGGAGCCATCCCTGCCCACAGTCCCTCCTGTACCTTTTCCAGCAGGTTTGGCGGCCGAGTGGGAATTCCGGGGCTGTGGTGGCTGTTTGGGAGGGGGCACGGGAGGAGTGCTGGGCTGGGCCTGGATGGTGATGGTGGTGGTGAGAATGATTGGGAATGTCCCACTTGGGGTCCTGGCTTCCCCCAGACTCCCTGGACCCCCAAATCCCACCTTGGCTGCCTTGGTGTCCCCCTTTTCCTCTTCCTCCTCCTCCTCCTGTTCCTCCTGCTCTGGCCCTGTCAGCTTCAAGGCTGCCTCCAGCATCCCAGAAATGCTTGGCTCTGAGGGGACCTCCGTGCCCTGGATGGGGGGACAGCCTGGAAAAGGGGGGGATCCCAGTGGGAATGGGAGCTTCCCAGCCCCACTGTCCCCCCTCCATGGGTTAGGAAGCAGGAACTCACCCGGGGGAACCGGCAGCTCCGAGAGATCCACGGCTTTGCCGGCGTTGTGAGCAGAGATGGCGGCCTGGTATTGCTGGGGGGGCACAGGGGTGTCAGGGGGCACCCAAAGGGGGACTGGGAGCACTGGGGCCAGACTGGGATCACCCACAGAGCAGGACTGGTGTCACTGTGGGGAGACTGGGACCAGGATCATCATGGTGGCACCGGGATGGCTGTTCTGGGATTGGAAGCACCCACAGCAGGACTGGGGTTCCCCTAGGGCAGGACTGGGATCAGCGTTCTGGGACTGGGATCAGCGTTCTGGGCTGGGATCACTGGTCTGGGACTGGGATCGCTGGTCTGGGACTGGGATCACAGTTCTGGGACTGGGATCACAGTCCTGGGATGCAGCTCTCTCTCCCACCTTGACGATCCTCTCGTGCATCCGTGCCTTCCTGGCGTCCCCGCTGTCCTTGGCCTGGGCCGCGGCCGCCCGGTACCGCTCCATGCGCTGCTCCAGCGCCTCCCGCACGTCCCTCGGGGCCCGGGGTGCCTCTGAGGTGGGAAAGATGGGGAAATCCCAACAAATCCCCCTTTTCCTCCCTGTTCCCCCTCCCCAGGGAGCAGCCAGAGCTGACCTGCAGTGGGAGGGGCTGGGCTGGTGTCCAGTGGATCCCTGGCTGGAGAATCCCTCGGGAGTGGAGCCTTTGGCTGCTCCAGCTGTGGATCTGCAGGAAGGGAGCAGCCAGATCCCACCAGGAACTGCAGGACCCTCAAAATGGGGGTTCAGGCTCTGTCAGGCCTGGGGTCTCACCAGGGGCTGGTGGAACACGGCCTTGCTCCAGTGCCTCCAGCTGCGCCTCCAGCCTCTGGAAAACCACAGGACAACAGAAATTCTGGAATGGGGGCACAGCCCAGGAACAGAGGGATCTGGGGGGGACTCTGGGAATCCTGGGTGTACCTTGGCTGCCCGGAAGTGCCCGAGGGCCGTGGCCGTGTCCCCACGGCGTTTGGCTGCCAGTGCTTCCTTCTGCAGCTCCTGCAGCTGCACCCGGAGCGCCGGCACCGAGCTGGGACCGGGGCAGGGATCTGGGGCTGGCGGGGGCTGTGGAGGGGCAGGGGGCTGCACTGCAGGCGGGGCAGGGGGCTGCACTGCAGGCGGGGCAGGGGGCTGCACTGCAGGAGGGGCAGGGGGCTGCACTGCAGGCGGGGCAGGGGGCTGCACTGCAGGAGGGGCAGGGGGCTGCACTGCAGGAGGGGCAGGGGGCTGCCCTGCAGGCTCAGGGTTCACAGGGGGCGGCGGCCCAGGGGCTCCCCCGCCCTTCCCCAGAGCCACCGGGGGTGGAATCTCGGCCTCGTTGATCTGCTTCCCTTTCTGGACGGATTCCAGCATCTGCTCCAGGGTCTGGGGGAAAAGGGGAAGGGAGAAAACAGTGAAAATCTGGAGGAATGGGGTGAAGCAGGGGCCGAGTTGTGAAGAATGGGGTAAAACAGGGATCTGCTACCAGAAAATGGGAAAGACAGGGCTCAGAATTGAATGAAAGGGAATGGATGGAATAGAAAGGATTAAGTGAATGAATATGGAATATGAAACTGGTCAGAACTGGGGAAAGTGAGATAAAACTGGGCTCAGAACTGGAAAAAACAGCATAAAGCTGCTCAGACTCAGGAAAAACTGGGTCAAACAGGGTTCAGAATTGTGACAAGCTGCTCAATACTGGGAAAAATAGCTTGAACCAAAGTTATTCCAAGGGTTTTAAGGGCAGAGGGATCGGGTCTGGCCAGAGCAGCCACAGCCCCAATTTTGGGGGTTCAGACTCACCTTGAGGCCGCGCTGGAGGCGCCGCAGCCGAGCCCCATTCCCGTTCTCCCGGGCTGCGTTCTCCAGGGCTGCCCGGTAGAGCTCCGCACGCTCCGAGAGCTCCGCCAGCAGCGCCCCGGCACCCGGGGGCCCCTGCAGGAACACGGGATCACCGGGAGCCCCCACCGGATCACCGGGATCCCCCACCGGGAACACCGGGATCCCCCAACGGGAACACCGGGATCCCCCAACGGGAACACCGGGATCCAACACCGGGATCCCCCACCGAGAACACCAGATCACTGGGATCCCCCACCGGGAACACCGGATCACTGGGATCCCCCACCGGGAACACCGGATCATCAGGATCCCCCACCGGGAACACCGGGATCCCTCACCGGGAACACCGGGATCGCCCACTGGGAACACCTGAGTCACCTGATCCCCCACCAGGATCACCGGGATCCCCCACCAGGACCCACCCCGGGATCGGGGCTGGGATCACCCAGGCCGTACCTGTGGGGTCTCTGCAGTGTCTGTGCTCCCCGACCCCTCCTCCAGCACCTCCTGCAGCTCTGCCTGCTCAGGGATCCTGGGAATCAGCCCCTGCTTGGGGCAGGGATCCCCTTTTCCAGGCCAAGGAGCTCCCCTGGTCCCCCCTCACCAGCAGCTCCTCCTCGTTCTCCAGGTCTTCCTCCCCTTCCTCCTCTTCCTCCTCCTCCTCCAGGGGGTCCTGGAGGCAGAGCTGGGCCAGGGCCTCAACTGCTGCCACAGCTGGGGGGAACGGGGGGGTCACAAACCCGTTTGGGGGAAGCTGATCCCCGTTCGAGGGGTCCAGGCAAGGGGAGGGAGATTTACCTTGCCGGGGGGGTGGGGGCGGTTTCCCCCCCTCCGGCGCCTCCCGGCCCCCCAGCAGCAGCAGCAGCTCAGCCTCCAGCGCCGCGTCCCCGTCCCCGTCCGTGCCGCCATCCCCCGGGCTCCCCCCCGCGCCGGGATCCGCCAGCAGCCCCATCTGAGGGGGGGGGACAGCGCTGAGGGGGGAGCGAGGGGATCCCGGGATCCGGAGGAGGGAATCCCCCCCCAGATCCAGAGGAGGGGATCCCCGGAAGTGGGATGGGACCCCCTGAGATCCAGAGCAGGGGTCCCGGGGGTCACACGCACCTGCCTGGCCATGGCGGCGCCCCGGCCCGGGACCCTCCTGGCTCGGCTCATGGCTCCGTGTCCCGCCGGGCCCAGCTGCAGAGGAACACGGGGAGACCCCGGCCCTGAGCTCAGCCCCCGCTCCCCCCCCGGCCTCCTGCGAGCCCTTCAGAGCCCCCTTTAATGCCCCAACACCCCTCAGGGCCCCCCAAAAGATCTCGGTGTCCCCCCGCTCCTCACAAGGCGCCGCCGCCCCAACCGCGGTCGCGCCCCACAAGGCCCAATCGCCCCTTTTGCCCCCTCCCAGAGCACCCCACAAGGCACTGTCAGTCCCCAGCTCACCGCCGGCGCTCCGCCGCGCCTCACCCCCCGACCCCGGCGATACCGGCGATCCCGGCTGATCCTGGCGATCCCGGTTATCCCGGTTTATCCTCACTCACTTCCTGCTCCGCCGGCTGCTGTCAACACCCCGCGCTTTACAGCGCCGCCGTCGCAAAAGCCGCCGTCGCAAAAACCGCTGCGGTCGCGTCTCACTTTGCGACGCCGGAGAACTACAACTCCCGGCGTGCTCCGCAGGCGGGGAAAAGGCGGGAAAAACGTGAGGGGGACGGTGGAGAGAATGCCCCGAGGTGGAAAATGGGGTGGAAATGGGCGGAAATTCCACGATTTTCACCTCAGGCCCGGAGGGTTTGGGTCCATCTGTTGCGGTTGTGCCTTTGGGGGAGCTGGGGGTATTGACTGGGCTGACGGGGTAGAGAGCTGGAGGGGGAAATAGCTGCGAGGGCCTGAGGGAAAATAGTCGGGTATGAGAGGGGTGCGAGTAATGGGGAGCTGGGGTAATTTGGGGCTACTCCTTGTCCCTCCCAGGTAGCGCCGGGATGGGGAAACGCAGGACCCGCCCACTCCCAGGTAACAGGGAAACACCCAAATGTCCCAGTTTGGGCCCACAGTGACACTTCCCCACCCAGCTGGGATCCCCACACGTCCAGACTGAGAGTCCCTTTCCCCCCCACAACAGGCGACAGGAAATTCCATGCTCCCAAAGCCAAGCGGGTCCTTCAGGAAGCGCCGGGAGCTGCTGGCTTGGCCGTGGCTGTTCCTTCCCAGAGCAGTGATCCCAATGAGGATCCTGCCTGGATGGACACGGAGGAAAGGTAACGGGAGGGGACTGGAGGGGAGTGACCTAGGCTGGATCCACCCAGATCCAACCCCATGGAATTTGCTGGGTCCAGCAGCAAGAACAGCGGTGAAAAGGACGATCCAAAAGGAAGCCCTGTGGGAGAGCACGGAGCAGGATCCCTGCAGGTATGGAAAATCTCCAGCATAGTGTTCACACCAAGCAGAGGGAAAAACTCCCCAAACTGGTGTTTTTAATGTGTTTTTTCAGGAGGGGAGAGACAAGGAAATCAGAGGTGGCAGAGCACTGGAATCACCAAACCAGGGCATTTCTGATGAGATGGAAGAGAATCATCTGAAATTGCCCCAGCTGGGGATTTTGGAAGCAGATGTGACAGGAGAGAATGAGCTGGAGTCACCAAAACCAGCAATTTTTGATGAGACAGGAGAGAATTGTCCAGAATCACCAAAACCAGCAATTTTGGATAGGGCAGCAGAGAATTGTCCAGAATCACCAAAACCAGCAATTTTGGAGGTGAATGGGGCAGGAGAGAATTGTCCAGAATCACCAAAACCAGCAATTTTGGATGGGGCAGGAGAGAATTGTCCAGAATCACCAAAACCAGCAATTTTGGATGAGGCAGGAGAGAATTGTCCAGAATCACCAAAACCAGCAATTTTGGATAGGGCAGCAGAGAATTGTCCAGAATCACCAAAACCAGCAATTTTGGAGGTGAATGGGGCAGGAGAGAATTGTCCAGAATCACCAAAACCAGCAATTTTGGATGGGGCAGGAGAGAATTGTCCAGAATCACCAAAACCAGCAATTTTGGATGAGGCAGGAGAGAATTGTCCAGAATCACCAAAACCATCAATTTTAGAGGTGAATGGAGCAGGAGAGTCAGTGAAACATGTAATTTTGGATGGAATGGAACAGAATCATCTGGAACCATCTCAGCTGGGAATCTTGGAGGAGAATGGAGCAGGAGAGGAGCAGCTGGAGTCACCCCAGCTGAGAATTCCAGAGGCAGATGGGGCAGGAGAAGAGCAGTTGGAGTCACTGAGAGTTTTGGATGGAACAGGAGAGGATCAGCTGGAATCACCAAAACCAGGAATTTTGGAGGTGAATGGGCCAGCAGAGGAGCAGCTGAAAACACCAACACACAGAATTTTGGACGGGACAGGAGAGGAGCATCCAGAGTCAGTGAAACCAGGAATTTCAGAGGCAGATGAGGCAAGAGAAGAGCAGCCGGAGCCACTGAAACAGGGAATTTGTGATGGGGCAGGAGAGAATCAGCTGGAATCACCAAAACAAGGGAATTCTGGAGCACACGGATCCAGCCCTGAGGACACGGTGATGGACACAGCCCCTGCAGGGAGTTTGGAGGTGCCGGGTGCAGCAGGAGAAGGGGACAAAGGTGCCCTGGAGGGAGGTTGTGGCACTGGGATTGCCCTGGGCATGGACACAGGGTCCCCAGATCATCCCAGAGATCCCCAGAGTGGTGGAGGGGACGCAGAGAACAGGAATTCCCAGAGTGGGAATTCCAGTATGGCAACACCAGGACCAGATCCAGCAGCCACCAGCACCAAGCCCCAGGACCACCGGGAAGGGACCAGCCCAGAGCTCCCAACAGAGAAGGTAAAGCTGGGATGACCCCTCCTCACCTCAGCTGGGACCCTCCCCATCCCCTTGGGCTCCAGCTCCTTTCTTTCCCTGCAGCCATTTCCAGATGCCACTGGGCAGCAGCCATGGGACACCACAGGCCAGATCCCCACCGGATCCACAGGGAACAGCCCAGTACAGCCATGGGAAAGGTGGGTGGATCCAGACCCTACTGCAGGAATAAAAAATCCTGATTTTGACTAAAACTCCTGACTTGGGGAGCAGGGAGGTCCTGATTCTCCCTCTCCCAGCAGTGCCAGAGCCACGGAGCCAGCGGACGCGAGCGATGTCATCTGCGGGCTGATCCGGGAGCTCTCAGACCTCAAGTAAGTCCTAAATCCATGTGGATTTCCTTGGGATCGGGGGTCCAGCACCCTTTCGGTGATGCCCGTGTCCCCCACAGCCGCCTGGCCATGGGTGCCCACCGGGGACTGGAGCTGCTCCGGAGGCCAAAGCCACGGCGTGGCCGTAGGCCAGTGCCCAGTGGAAGCCGCTGGAAGGAGGGGTAGGGACATCAGGAATAACCATTTATTGATGGAAACAATGGGAATAAACCACCCTTCATCTGAAGAATGGTTCCAGCACTGACTACTGGGCTCTTGGGTGAACAAATCCCACCAAACCCACCCAAAACACTAAGTAAGGACTCCAGTGCTGGGATAAAGGCTCCAACACTTGGAGCACAGCCCTCTCCCAGTCCCTTTCTGGCCTGGGATTAACCAAAACTCACAATCCAACCCAAAACTTCCAGTAACAGCTCCAGCACCTGGAGCACCAGCCCCTTCCCAGCCTGGGATTAACCAAAACTCAACAATCTGACCCAGAACATCTGGTAATGGCTCCAGCACCTGGAGCACCGGCCCCTTCCCAGCCTGGGATTAACCAAAACTCAACGATCTGACCCAGAACATCTGGTAATGGCTCCAGCACCTGGAGCACTGGCCCCTTCCCAGCCTGGGATTAACCAAAACTGAACTCAAACGTAACATAAAACACAGAACTGGCCCCAGAACTGTCCCCAGCACTGGCAGTGCCCAGATTTGGCTGGAGTGACTCTTCTAGGGTCCCACGGTGTCAGGAGGCAGCACAAAGCTGCACCAACTGGGGAGACTGGTCCCAGTGGGAAGTGCCAAGCTGTGGTCTCATCCTCTGAGGAAGTCCCTGGAAAAGAAGCCAGGAGAGGTGGGAGCACCAGGAAGCACCAGCACACACCTCATGATTAGTGCCAAGTCCTGTCCTGGATAAATCCAGGCTCCAAGCATGTCTCCTTCTTTACATCCCATTTCCCAGTGCCTCCTCCTTCCTTTAGCTCTGGCTCCTTGGTGAGATTCCCTCAAGGGAATTCTGTTCCTGGCTAATTCCAGGCTTGGATCCAAAAACCTTCAGTACCCGCACTGGGGACATGGAGTCTTCTATCCTTTAGCTACTTCCCAGTGTTACCTGCCACACATTTCCTGGTGCCCTCCCTTTGGTAGCTCTGATTCCCTGACAGGATTCCTCGTGGGAATCTGGCTAAACCCAGGTTTGGATGCAGCACCACCACTGTGGCACCACTGGGACACCACAAACCCTGCACCTCTGTGGGGATGTGGCATCCTCCATCCCCACATCCCTGGTGTGCCCCCACCCCTCCATCAGTGCCAATTCCATAATGAGATCCCTCATGGCAATTCCAGCCCTGGGTGAACCCAGGCTTGGATGTGCCACATGGCATCACCAGCACACCACACCCCGCCGGTACCTGCACGGTGACACAGGATCCTCCATCTCAGCTACATCAAGGTGTTCCTCTGCCTCCTCCATGTGCTCCTGGCGCTCACGGGGCGGGAGTAGACGGAGGCGTAGCCCTGGTGGGTCAGGGGGCAGAAGCGGCGCGTGTGGGCCTGGTCCTGCGTGGCCCCACACTGGGGACAGACGTAGCTGCGCAGCACCGGGCACTGCAGGCGTCCCTGGGCGTCCCGCAGGCTGTGGCTCCAGTACATGCCCGGGGCCTCCCCGTTGTGCTGGCAGAAGGAGCACGGAGCCAGCCTGGCACGGGGAGCTGGCGTGGCACGTGGAGCTGGCCTGGCACATGGAGCTGGCCTGGCATGTGGAGATGACCCAGCATGTGGGGCAGGCCCGGCACATGGAGCTGGCCCAGCACACAGAGACAGGGGGCCCAGTGGCACCGAGGGCTCCTCGAGGCCTGCAGGGTCACGGAGGAGCGTGGCTGTCAGCCCCAGGTAGTCCCGCCACATGTCAAACTGGCCCGTGGGTTCTGTGCCTGGCAGCGGGGTGGGGGTCTCAGTGCAGCCTGGGCTGGGATACCATGGGGTTCCCCTGTCCCCAGATTGAGGCTGGGCATCACAGCGTTGAGGTGCTTCTGGTGTGGCTTGGGGACAGGTGCCACCTCTGGTGCCACTGGTGCTCTCCATGGCTGGATGTGGCTCCCCGCTCCAGATGCTGCTGGTGTTCCCGGTGCTCCTGGTGTGGCGTGGGGCTGGCTCAGCCAGTGTTCCTGGTGGTGTGGGGCTGGACATCACTCTGCTTGCTCCCAGTGCTCCCAGTGCTCCCAGCCTCCCGGTTCCAAGGTCACTGCTGCTCCTGGTGCCTGCAGCTCGGGCCTAGACACCACTCCAAGTTCTCGGTCCCAGTACGCCCAGTTTCCCCAGGCCAGTTTCCCCAGGCCCCCGCACGGGCTCCGTGCTGCCCCAGGGGCCGCGTCTGGGGGTTTCCGTCCGTGGTGGCCGGGTCAGGGGCGATGTCCCCTCCGGGTCAGGGGCGATGTCCCTTCCCGACAAGAAGGCGCCGGTATTTAGGTGAATCATGGCCGTTCAGGGACCGGGGTTAATGGCAGCGATTTGGGTAAATGGCTGTGGCTAAAAACCTCCCCACGCCCTCGGGGCATCCCAGGAATCCCGGAGTGCCAGCATTTTAGGGGACGATCAGGGGGTTTGGGGTGCTTCAGAAGCACCTGAGGGGCACTGGCACCGCGCTGGGACTCCCTGGCTGCTCTTGCCAGGGTAAATCCATGGGTTTGGTAAATTCCTGCCTAGTGAGGATCACCAGGATCCTCGGGATGCTCCAGGGGGCCACAGGACATACTCGGAGGTTGGTGGTTTTAATCTAAACTCACCGACAGCCTCCGCGGCACTGGGGTTCACCGGCAGGATCTGGGCTCTGACACTGTCCCCGATCCCCTGGTGGGACCCAACACTGTCCTCCATCCACCAGGACCCAGGATCCATCCCCCACCTGCCTGCAGGACCCGGGGTGTGCCCTCCATCCCCCCCTGGAATCTGGGGTCTGGCCTCATCCAGGACCTGTCCCTGTTCTCCCTCCTGTGGGGATCCTACCTCATCCCTCATCACCCAGCGGGACCAGGCCTGTTCTCCATCTCCCGGCGGGATCCCACCCTGCTCCTAGCATTCCCTCTCCCCAGGGATCCTTCTGGAATCCCGCCAGGATCCCTCCCTAACGAGGCACAGAATCCAAGGATAATTCACGCCAAACCCAATCCCAGCACCTAACGAGCCCCAGCACGTTCCCAGGAGCCACCGCAGCCGCAGCGCAGCAGCAAAAGCCCCTTCTGGGATGAGAAATGGGGAAAAGGGAATTAACTGAGGGGTCAGGGGAGCCGTCATTGACCGGCTGAACCCCAATTACCCCGGATTTGACCCCAAGACGGCTCTTGTCCGGGGCGCCCCGGGGCTGGGGAAACTGTGAGAGACCCCCCGGTGTGGGTGGGATGTCCCCAGGTGTCCCCAGGTGTCCCCAGGTGTCCCCGAGTCCCCCGGCACTGAACGTGGGGGGAGCTCAGCCCCGCCCACTGGGCGCACGCGCCTCCTCCTCGCCACGCCCCTCCCCCTTCAGCCCCGCCCCGCCCCTTTAAAGGGACCCCGGCCGCCGTTAACCCCTGCGGGCCCGGCCGGGGGGCTCGGAGAGGGTCTGGAGAGCGGGAACCCCGTGTTCCCCCACCGGGCCCCAACCAGCGCGGTAGTCCCCCGCTCCGAGATAGCTGGGGAGCAGCGGCTTCACGGCACGGCAGAGTCTGGCACGATGTGAGCGGGGAAACTGAGGCACGGGAAGCGCAGGGGGGGGCCGGTAGAGCCGCCCCTGGCACGTGCGGTGGCACACGGTGGCACCTGCGCTCCGCCGCTTCATCACGGGGCCACCCCAGCGACACTGCCCGGGTGGTCCTGGTGCCCCATCCTGGCGGTCCCGGGGGTCCCGATGGTCCCTGTGCCCCCTATCCCGAGGGTCCCTCCCGGTGGTCCCGGTGCTCCCAGCGATGCCACAACTCCCGGCCCGGCCCCGCCCGGCTGCGGTGACTCACCGGCCCCTACAAGTTAGGGCTTGACGCCGAGACGGGAGGGGGGGACACGGGGAGAGAGTGATGCCCACCCAAACACCCGGGAGGGGCCCTAAGGCTTTGGGGGGGTCCGCGGGGGGGGCCATTCCTGTGAAAGCGCCTTTGTCCGGACCCGCCGATCCCACCCCAGGGTGACTCACGGGCGCGTGGCTGGGCCCTGACTCACCCCCCCCCCCGTACCCCCCACCCGCGGCACCGGGGGCCCCCGGGGCCTCCTCCCCGCCTTCCCCCCGTGGCTCCGGGATCCCTCGGGGCGCCCCCGACCGCAGCGGGGCCATCTGGGGAGACACAAAGATTGGGGGATGCTTCGGGGTGAAGGCGAATCTGGGGGTGCAGGGAGAGCCTAGGAGGGCACCTATGGGTGCAGGGGGGGCCCATGGGTGCAGGGGGGGGGGGCACGGGTGCTAGGGAGCCCATGGGTGCCTATCACCCCTCTGCCTCGTGCCCTGGGAGGGACCGGGCACCCTCCCCCTGGGGGACACCCCCGGGCCCTCCCCTCCGGGGGACAGCCCCCCGGGGACGCTCCCCTGGGCAAGCCCCGGCCCCCGCAGGGCCGCCTCCGGTGGCCCCGCCCGGTGGTGCCCGTCCCGGGGCTGCCGGTGAGTCACGGCCGTGACTCAGCCCCGCCAAAACAGCGTCGCACGGCAACGCCGCGAGACCCGCGACACGAACGCATGGGGACCCACCGACCCACCGCAGGGACCCACAGACCCACAGCAGGGACCCACCGACACGCAGCCCCCAGCCCCACTCCTCCCACAGCTCCCAGCCCCACTCCCCAGCAAAGGCACCGCAGGCCCTCGGGGTCCCTGGAGGGGGGACAGAAGCCAGAGGTGGCTGAGGATGCTGGGGGGCCCTGGGGTGCCCCCGAGATCTGAGGGGATCCAGTGGATCTCGGGCATCCAGGCATGGCCCAGGCTGAGGAAGGAAGGAGCCAGGAGGGAGCGTCAGGGGGAGGAAAGGGAAATCCCGGCCCAGTGCCCCCCCCAGTGCTCCCAGTCACTGCAGTGCCCAAGGTCCAGGGCTGCCAGTCCCTGCAGTGCCCTGAGCCCAGTGCTCCCAGTTCCCAGTGCCAGGGCTCCCTGAGTACACCAGTGTGGCACCACGCCTGTGCCATGTGAGTGACACACACGAGCCATGTTGGGCCGTGTCCGTGCCATGCCAGGGACACCCGTGCCGGTGCCACGCTGTGCCCTGCTGTTCTGTGCTGGTGACAGCCGTGTCGGTGCCGTGCTGAGCCGTGCCACTGCCACGCTGTGCCCTGCTGTCCCGTGGCGGTGACACCCGTGTCGGTGCCATGCCGTGCCCTGTTGTGCTGTGCCCGGGCCGTGCCGGCCCCGCTGCTGTTCCCGCTCCTCCCGGCCGGGCTGACTCAGGCAGGAGGAATGTGCCGGCGGCGCGTGGGCGATGGCCCGGCTGCTGCCATTGCCTAGAAAGGGCATCGCCGAGCCCTGGGCCACAGGGAGCCCACGGGGAGCCCACACGGCCACCACGGCCACAAGGACACCCAGCAGGGCCACCGTGGGACTCACAGCGAGCCGGCACGGCCACCGTGGCTACTTGTGACAAACAGAGACCTGGCATGGCCACCACGGTCCCAGCAGGGCCTCAGCATGGCCGCTGTTGCCCCTGTGGGGCTGACAAGAACCTGGCATGGCCACCACGGCCCTGCCCTGGGCCTGTGTGGGTGTGAACACGCGTGTGCAAGCGTGTGCATGTGTGCAGGGCTCCATGTGCGTGTGCAGGTGTGCATGGCCACGTGTGGGCACACGCGTGTGCTGCGTGTTGGGAGTGCCATGTGCTGTGCTCGGCATTCCGTGTCCCATGTTCCCTGTGCCATGTTCCCCGCTCCGTGTTCCGTGTTCCGTGTTCCGTGCCCGACCCTGCACGGGGCCGGGGGCCCGCGGGAGGCCGGGGGGGGGTCCCGTGTTTAAAATTAGCAGCTGGCGAAGGTGGGGGGGGTTTGCTCTGTCCCAGATGTGCAGCCAGTGCCAGATGTGGGGCGGGACCAGGAAGGGCCTGGGGGACTCTGGGAGGCACTGTGGGGGCACTGGGGTGCCCGTCCTGCCCCAATACTGGGGGGCAGGTGGGTAGGGGGAGTGTGGGGCAGTCTGTGGGGCAGGGCTGGCTGTGGGGCAGGGGGATGTGGGACAGACACTGTGGGGCGGGGGGCTAGCGTGGGCCGTGGGACAGGGCTGGGGCCGTGTGACAGCGCTGGGGCCGTGTGACAGCGCCGGCTGTGGGGCAGGGCCGTGGGGCAGGGCCGCGGGGTGTGGGGCAGGGCTGGCGCCGCGGCAGCGGTGACGCGTTGTGGTTTCGCTACTTCCGATATAAAACTCTGTTTAATGTCTGTGTGTGCAGCATCGCCATGGTGACCCCCAGCCCCCCCCGGCCCCGCCAGCGCCTGTGGCGCCCCACGGCCACGGGGCACCCAGGCACTCGCTGTGGGGCGTCCAGGCCCCCCCAGCCATGGGGCACAGGAGCTGCTCAGTGTGGGCTGCAAGGATCCTGTGCCACGGGGCACCCAACTCCCTTTGTGTGGGGCACGCAGCCCCTGTGCCATGGGGCACCGCACCCCCTTTCTGTGGGGCACGCAGCTCCTACACCACGAATCCCCGAGCCCCGGTGCCATGGGGCAGCAGGATCTGTTCTGGGGGGCACTGAGCCCGCTCGCCGTGGGGCACACATCACTTTGGCAAGCGGGCTCTGAGCCCCCTGGCCATGGGGCACGTGGGCCCCCCGTGCTGTGGGGTCGGAGCCCGCTCTCCGTGGGGCACGTGGGGCTCCTCACCGCTCCTTTGCCCACCCGCTCCCATCCCAGCGCCGCTGCGGGGCCGTGCGGGGCTCCGGGCCCGGGGCGGGGCGGGCTCAGGGCCGGTGCGGGTTCGGTGAGGGGGGGGTGCGGGCTCGGGGCGGTCCCGGGGCGGTCCCGGGGCGGGCGAAGGCAGGCCCGGTCCCTCCTCTCCCCCCCCCTTCCCCTCCGCCGCCGCGGCCTCGTCGCTCCCGGGGCGGAGCGAAGCGTTTAAAAGCGTTTCCCTTCTTGGAGTAAAAGTCAGAGACTTGGGGAGCCCCCGGGAGCCCCCGGAGCCCCCCTCCCCAGCCCGGCCTCCCCCCCGGAGCCCCCCGGGACCCCCGGCCGCCGCTCCCGGTGAGTAACGGCCCCGCGGGACCCCTGGAAGGTTCCGGGGCGGCGGGAGAGGGGCCGCGGCCGTGGCCTCGTGCCCGGCGCGGGGATGGCGGGAAGGGCCGCGGGGTCCCGCCAGATCCCACCGGATCCCTGCGCATTCCCCGCGGGGCTGGCGGCGGCACCGCCGCGGCCATCGACGGCCCGAGGCTGGCGAGGGGCGGGCAGGGGGGTGCGGGGCGTCCGAGAGGTGTCCGGAGGGTCCCGGGGGGAGTCTGGGGGCTCCGGGCCTGCTCGCGGGGCGGGGGCCGGGGGGGGCCGGGGGGGCGGTGGCGCCGGGCGGTGATTCATCCTTTCCCCCCGGCGCCGACGGGCGCGGACGGGGCGGCCCCTTCCCGCCCCCGCCCCCGCTTGGCCCGCGCGACGCCGGAGCCGCCCCGGCCTGGGAACCCCAAATGCCGGACACCCCCCCCCGGCCTGAGAACCCCCAAACCCACAGATCCCCCCCCGGACTGGGAACCCCAAATCTCAGACCCCCCCCCGCCCCGGCCTTGGAACCCCGAAACCCACAGAGCTACTCCGGTCTGGGAACTCCGAGATTCATCTGGCATCGCATCCCCAAATCCCACACCCCTCCCGGCCTGGGACCCCCGAACCCCACAGAGCCCCCCCCCGCGCCTGGAACCCCCCAAATCCGCTCGGTGTTTGCTCTCCCCAGACCCTCGGCAGACTCTGGCATTGGACCCCCAGCCCCGCGGAGCCCCGCGGCATCGGAGCCCTCAGACCCCCCGCACCCCAACCTGGGGACCCCCAGAACCCACGGCACCCCCGGCCTCATCCCTTTGGCCTTGGGACCCCCAACACACAGAGCCCCCCGCCCCCACAGCACACCCAGGCGGGGACCCCCTCAGCTCCGACCTCCCGACATGGGACCCCCAAACCGCCCCCCGGTATCGGACCCCCAGCCTCGGCCCCCAAAACCTCCTGCCCCCCATCCCACCCTTGTTCCTGCATTCCGCAGGCTCCGGGCGGCGCCACTGCCTTTTCCCACTCCCGTTTTGGGGACGAAGGTGGGAATTTTGGCACCGGCCACCCCCCGCCCCCCCCGCCGGGGCCGCCCCCGCCCGGGGCCGCGGGAGCCGGTCGGGGCGGCCGGGCCGGCACCGCCCTGGCGCCGGGGGGGCACCGGGAGGGGCCCCCAAAACCGGGGGGGCCCCCCAAAAACCTGGGGAGACACCTCAGAACCCGAGGGGGAGCCCAAATCCGAGCCACCCGCAGACGCGAGGTCACCCCTGCCCCACACTTGGGGGGCACCGAGCTGTGCCCGTGGTGCCAGTGGGACTGGTGGCACCGAGGGGCCGTTGCTGTCATAACCATTGTGCCCCCTTCCCGGGGACCCCCGGGTCTGGGCACTCCGGGACCCCCCAGGACCCCCGAGCCCTCCCGGACCCCTCCCGGCCTCGTGTCGGTGCCGCCACCGCTGGCGCCAGGGACAGCTGGGCCCTGCTGGCACCCGCGGGGCCGTCACCGTCGCGACTGTCGCGACCCCCCCAGTGCGGACTCGGGATCGGGGCACCCCTCAAGCCCTCCCCGAGTCCCCCCGGGCCCCCGGCCCTGCGTCGATGCCGCCGCTGCTGTTT